>JAULCC010612903.1:0-10370 GCA_032358795.1 Nuttallia obscurata
GAAGGCTTCCTCACTTGAAAAATCCGAAGTGCTCAGACCGGGATTCGAACCCACAGCGGTGAGGGGCTGAGAGATTGGATTAGTCAGAAGTCTAATATGTACTACTTCACAGTTACTGTGATTGTTTACTCATATTAGATACGAGAACAATAATGTGAAAGCAGGGCATACAACTTGCTAGATGGGTGTTCAGTAGAACAATTGTGTCGCCCACATAGACATAATAAAAAAAAACTTGACGGACGGACAAACGATCAAAACTTTCCTTGCACTTTCTTCAGTCACACAAAACACAGACAGATTAAACACTTTTCTAGAAAGAGTAACATATGTTTTTTTATTATTTCAGCAAAAATAAATTTCGTGAGCGTTGAATTTAAAGGAAAACATATGATGCAGTGACGCAGTTTTCTCGTCTGTTTGTCTAAATATTTCAACAAATTAACTATCTTGATACATAGAGTCGTGTAGATGTAGCAGAGGATCGCTCATTCCGCTCTTAGTTTATCAATGATACCTTGATGATGTGGATGCCAGATTATACACCCAAATTCTAATTTGGAGCGAAACAATAATAGGTAGATGTTTCAGCATTTAGAAGGATAGAAGGACAGTGTATGAGATTTTATCTCATGAAGCCTACTGTAGAATTGGCGCGTTTGGCATTGGTCTTTGATGTGTTGGTTTCCATTTCAAGACCTCATAGAATGTGATACCAAGGTAGGTAGGGGTTGGGTTGTCTTGGACACACATTAGTATTTCGCCATTGAGGGTATAGAAGTAGCTAGATTTCTACTAAGGAGATGATATTTATTGGAATTTAACTTTATACTTTAATCAAGTGCCTTTTTTTGTGTGTTTATCAGGTCTGTTTGGAGAATTGGGGTTCCTTGAAAGTGATTTTGGCTCTGTATAATAGATAATCATTTGTATATCAGATTTGACAACTCCAACAGATCGTTGATATGATAGAGGAATAACACGATCACCTACCGTGCCTAGGGGAACGCCAGAACCTACAGTTGGATGACAGGACTTATCATCTTCTAGCATCATGCACAGGTCACATTGTTGTAGAAAGCTGGAAATTCAGTTGAGTAGGGATCTGGTAGTCCTGTAATTTTCAGGCTTTAAGAGGAAAGTTTATGAGGCACGGTATCGAACGCCTTGCAGAAATCTAGTATGGTTGTGTCAACATATTTGTTGCTATCGTAGTAGCCTAAAATATCAAGGGCGGTAATAACTAATTACGTTCCGCAGGAGAAGCCTGAACGGAAACCACAAATCAGATGTGTCAGTTCGTTATGTTTGTTTTGATGGTTGTGATGTGGTCGCAGATAATGTTTTCTAGCAGCTTGGAGAAAACACAAGCAATGGCGCACGGGTGATAGTTGTCTGGGGTATGGCGGTTTTTTTTAAGACTGGTGAGATATTTGCGCCCCTTTAGTTCTTGGGTAGCTCGCCCGTGTCGATTGGCAGATGGCTGTGATTGCCGGAAGGATTTCTATACCACACGCCTGGAAGACCCTGTCCTGTAGCCCATCTGGACCAGCTGGCTTTCTAATATCTATGGTCTGCAGCAGATTCAGAACGACTTCTCCCCCAAATTAGTAGTTAATGGATTCTCTCGTTTACATGGTTGGAGAGTGGGGGAGCTTGCTGGATACTGCTGTCAGCCTTTGTGAAGACTGGTTAATCAGGATCTCCGCTTTGTCTTTGCAGTGACTGACCAGGTGTCCGCGGTCCCGTAATGGGGAAATACCAATATTTCCCTACTTCTTAGACTTTATGTAGCTGTAGAAGAGTTTGATGTTATTATCTTTGAATCAGTTTTATGACTTTGTTTAAATTGCTTCATACTGCTTTAAAACTAATTTTGTTTGCTTTTGGCAGTTTTACATAATTTGTTTCCTTTGTTTTTTTGAAGATTCTCGCTTGCCACTTGAAGTGTAATATACGTCTTTAGTGATCCGAGGTGAGCTTGTTTTCATAAGTTTTATAATTTGATGGTTTATTTTATTGGACGGCTGCAACGAGTTATCCTTTGAAAGTGGTCCAACGAACATACATTTGAGTTGCTTTTATACAGCTTGAAACTTTCAGATGATAATCTTGTAACGTCTGCTTTTAGAAATTCTAAGTTGACTTTGGAGAATATGCATTATCGTCTTAGTTTCTGTATGACATAAAAACGCTTGGTGATTAAGTGGGCAACTACAATGTAAGGTGTTCAGAGACACCAGACGCGTTTGCAGTAGACGGCTTTGTAGTGCGTACGAAATCTAGTAGAATATAATGTCTGCTATCTTTAAACATGTCTGAAAATTATATCACACCTGGTATAAAAACGCATTTAACATGCTGTAGAACTTATGTATTACACAAAACTTCAGTTATGGCTATAAATATTATGTTTGTTATTTCCAACATTAATAATTATAATTATTAAAAGAAATTAAACCAAATAATATACAGCATTATCGACCAGCAAAGAATTAGAGAATATAAGCACCTGTGTTTTATTGATACACTGTTCTTCTCCGATTTAGGTGGAATTTAAAGAAACTCGTTTAAAACAATTCTATAGCATAACCATCGCATATTTTACCGGTTGTATAATGATTTTCATGAATTCATGACGTTTTTTCTAAAGTTAACACTATTAAATGATGAAAGACTACAGTCACAAACATGTAGATCTGTAGTTATGGACTCTACATAGATTTGTAAAACATGTAAGAAGCGAACTTTGTTTTATACTGCTTATCTGTTTAATAGGTGAAGGTCGTTTTCAAGTGGGAAGGTGCGTTCTGGAAGTTTATGTATGTATATATTCATTTTCACTTCACTAATGGTCACCTCTGTGCATATGTTCTTATGATCTATTAATCATAATCTGACCTTTGCTAATAATTAATTGCTTGAAGTATCATAACTATAAGTGAATGTTTCTTTAGTTATAAATATATGAACCGAAATAAATGTCAGACAGACAGACAAATGTTTATTCCTCATAAAGGAGATATTCACATATGACTACATATGTAAATACGAAACTAATATACACTGAATGATGATATAATATTAATAATGAGGGTACTTTTTCTAGGAGACCCGACACAACTGAGTCTAAGTTTAAATTGTATTCATTTTACAACGACAACATTTTCTTGCAACTTAAATCAATCCCTTTCGTTTGTTAGGATCCGGAAAAAACTGACGTGCCCGGACGGGCGATCACTATAGTACCCTCTCACATATTAACACCGGCCGGACATCGAACCGGGGTTGCATTGATGAAAAGAGAGCACGTTTCTTCTGTGCTATTCAGACACAATTCAGTCATACTAGCTCAGCCAATCAGTTATGCTAGTTATGCCCATATGGGCTTACAACGTTTAATTTAAATACTGTTTTCGGAATATTGTAAAATGCATTATTATGGACATGATAGGCAACATGCTTACTGACCTGTTATTACTTTTAACGAAAGTGATTACTGTTCTTTTTATGCAACGTTTTTACTTGAGCTATTTTCAAAGTGTCTGGAAAAGTCGAATGGGAAATAGTTTTTGTTGACCTTAGAAGCAACATGTTCTAAAATGAAAAAAAGGTGTAGATAATTTTATTAATATGGAAGAAATTCCGTGCTGAAAGTATTGATTTGTTTAACAAATAAAAGATTATTTGATTGGTTCGAATTGAATATGGAATCCTTGGTATTTTCAATAATTACCTTAGCAATTAGGTGAATTTCATCATCAATAGGCAATTGATTTCCTACAATTACAAAAAAATATCTTTGAATATTTTACAAATATATTGCAGGTCCGATATGTTTAAAATGGTTTGGCAGTTTGCCAAACGCCTTTTGATATACATACCCCTACACACTTGTCTTTTGTGCAAATATTTCAGTTCTGTTCATGCCGAATTGTCCAGAATTGATAAGTGATAGCTTCTTATAATTTTGTTTAGCATGGTTGTGTTCTTGATTTGCATACTATTGATATTGTGTTACGGTTGAATATAGATGAGACTGAAATAAAAAATATTTTATTCTAGGTATCTGAAATAACAAATATTTCTATTTGATTACATTTGTAAAAAAAGAACTTTTGCACAATCAGAGAATTGTTTGCTGTTGTTATTTCATATTAATCGGAATTTAGCCTTTTTAAATGCAAATGCATATATACAGGCGCTTTTTCTCTCTCTCTAACTCTCTCTCTCTCTCTCTCTCTCTGTAAAGATAGAGAGAACTTCTACGTAGTCAGATCTTTTCATTGCATCTAGCTTGATCTAGGATTTACAGTACAGACGAAAACGACAGTATTTAAAACAAAAACAAAATTGACTTACCATTGAAATTAACCATTAAAATTTGTATGTACCATTTTTGCAATACTTCGTTTACACACGTGGTAACAATCTCCGTCCAAGTAATATTCAGTTACCTAGTTCAACCCTAGATGTGCTTCCTTTTTTGTGCTTCCTTTTTTTCTGAAGCACTAAGTAAACAGCCATAACAGTAACGAAAACTAACTTTTTTCATAGAAAAATCAAGCAAATTTAAAACAAAATACAAATTAATTTACGATTCTGATGAAAAAAATGTCCTGTTACCATTTAGATTCTTTGTATATATCACAACCTTTTCTCTATTAGAGGGAAACTACTCTCTTTGAAACAATTGTTTGAAAATGCTTTAGACAAATCCCTGACAATAGGCAACGGTCCAGAAAGACATTCTATCAAAACGTTTGGCCCTTAAAGGCCCACTTCAAAATAAAGCATTCTATGCGGTTAAGATAATTTAGAAAAAAAACTTTACTATATTTACAACATTATGGCCTTTTTGAATAGGGCGTTTCTGGCAGTGGGCTTTTCTGACACTGGGCTGGAGTACTCTCTCCTTTGACTGTGGTTGAGTGTTTGCCGTGTACTCTTTGCTGCATTTGAAACAATTTTTTACTTGTTTGTATCAATGACCTATGAATGCACCTGCAGATCAAATGTAATCGATATGATCAGTTGGTAACTCTCCGATAATTTATACATTTCAACGGAAAGCCATCTGCCTGCCCACTTGACAAGTAAGAATATGAAGAATTGTCAAACCCAACTGCTTACTTCGACACGTGTGTATATGTACTATTGCTCTAGATACGCTCTTACATATATGGGGAAATTTAACTCAAGCGTAAAGCAAAAACGTCTAGAGATAAATGCTCACTGTAACTTTTATCTGAAACATATGTTTATAGACTGACATAAATGGTAAAGTAATACAGAGTCCGAAATTCAAACAACACACTAAGATGATAATTCTTTACTTACTAGAAAACGTTGAATACAGACAATGGCGAAACCCCTAAGTCTTTTCTAAATTATTTAATACAAGCCTTTATTTACAAGCAGGCAAATAATATCAAATAAACAAGACTTTTGACTTATGTCCCACTGACCTTAAAACCACTAAAGTTTTATTTGCAGTCATCATCAGCATTGGGTTCTTCAGGCCCACGCATTCTTCAGTTATTGATCGGAAGCCATTATTCAGCTTAAGGTCCAAACGACTTTGAATTTTGTCCCACTGACCCTAAAACTAATAGGTCTTATTTGATGTCATTACCAACCTGCCTATTGGGTCTGAGGTTCCTGGGTCTAAGCGTTCTGCAGTTATTGATCGAAAACCGTTTTCCAGCTTAAGGTTACAACGACCTTGAACTTTGTCTCACTGATCTCAAATCGAAAGAGTCCACCTCAGTCCTATAAACATGCACGAGAAATAGCTCACTTTGAGCACTCAGCCTTATCAGCTACACTGGTCCGTGGTAACGATTTTCTGGCATATTTATAGGACTGACCTGTTGGTTATGCCAAATACACATGCCAAGTTTCAGAATCCTGGACGGAAGCATTCTCAAGTTATTGATCGGAAACCTTGGTGAAGGCCAGACAGGTGGACGAACGGATATACGATCTGATCACTATATGGCACGCTTCGTGGAGGAGGATATAAATATATATGTAACCAGGTTATAAGTTAACACAGTTAACCTTAAGGCTGGAATGTTATCAAGAGTGATAATTTCTACTTCGACACGTGGCACCCAAGACAAGTAGCACACAGAGAAAAAAACACATGTTTAGATTGATCTTAATTGCCGGTGACATCACATGTATTGATGTGGAAAGTAGTAAGTACATGCCTGTAGTTAAAGACATAGAGGATCCTACACGAGTTGTCATTTCGTATCAACTTTTATTAAACGAGTTCAGGAAAATGTAATATAGTCATTAAAGTGTTTTTCAAGCAGGCTTATATATCATGGCCACCCACAAATAACATTTCTAAGGCTTTGAATATTTGCATACGAACAACGCATATACACCATGTGACTGCCATTTGTGGCTTTTTATATTCACATACGTTATGCAAATCTTACACTTATCTAATGTGAAATTTACATGATCATTACTATGATGCAATATTTGATAGACAGATTTACTTTTGTAAGACTTAAAGCGAGATAATTCAATTTAAATCGTAACTTTCTCATAGCATATATCATATCTCACTTTTGGTTCCCATGTTAATTTCCCATATGTAGGTTCCGAGATATTCTGCTATATCACTCTGACGCCAGGTCAATTTTTTCTATATCACCCTGGCAAATCGAAGGTAATGTTCAGTATAATAAAATATAAAAAGGATCTGTCACGACTGGTGACGTCATTTTTGTTACGTCATTTCGCTTATACTACACATTTTACAGATAAGAAATACGAACTCGTTGTATTAATCCGGAGACAAGCGGTGTCATATGATAAATTCTGATTCCTGTTCATCACCGAATTGTTATCTTGTTTTAAGCCTGTGCTATATACAATGGTCTGAGAAAACCAATTTGTTTTTGAAATTAATCATTTCGCCGAATTCACATGAATCTAGAAAACTGAATAATATTGTTTGCCTAAAAAATCTCTTTTATAAGTCATAGTTAATAGTGAGGATCATGTTGGGATTGGTTTTGGACAGTCCTTGGATTCCGCCGTACAACAACCGTTGAAACTAATTATTACGCCTTTCAGCATAGTGGGAAAAAATCATAAGACAAATCCGTTAGTGTTTAAGTTTCGTTATTTCCGATGGTTTTCCGAGGTCGTCAGTGTCCATCCGGCCGTTTTTATAGTCTATTCGTAAGCGCAAATATTCGGA
The DNA here is from genome assembly GCA_032358795.1 of Nuttallia obscurata. Classification (NCBI taxonomy): domain Eukaryota; kingdom Metazoa; phylum Mollusca; class Bivalvia; order Cardiida; family Psammobiidae; genus Nuttallia; species Nuttallia obscurata. Next base: position 7,226 of record JAULCC010612903.1, read on the forward strand.
ATATATTCCGGACATTCTCGTAAAACTCCGCCAAATTTAAATGCTTGTTGTTGTCGAATTAAAGTCTTCAAGATAAAGGAAATTTCGTTAACAAATATTTTTATGGCCACATTCTGAATTTTACTAGGGCGCATTATCATTTATTCATAGTATTTATAATGCTTTTGGTGGGAAAAACTATAAAGATCTATCAGAAGTTTTAGGAAAATCGCCTTTATTGAGTTCGCTGGGTGTGAAAGAGGTCGAATATTCAAGACTCCTGCGGAAACTAGGCTGAAGTCACCGTGAGCCTTTGGCTTCTTAAATTCCGGTAACCTACTGCCTACATGGCAAACCTCAGTAGAATCTAGCTACATATGTTCTGAAATACATAGATGAAGATAAGAATTGATTATTTGTCTTTTGTATTTGATTTACAATGTTGTTAAGGTTGGTATCAATCAATTGTGCGTTGTTAAATCTATGATGATGGATATTTGAATAGTTAATGTACCATTTCCAGATTGTTACCATATCGTTAGAGGATTAAGTGAAACACAGTGTATATCCTCATCGGATAATGCGTGGAAAACAAGCCTTTCCTTCGATCATCTATCAGCCTTTTCTGACAGCCATAGCCTACCGTTTTAATGGCTTTGCATGACTAGTTGCACACAGAGTCTGATGTCATATATATCAATAATTTCGATATAATACCATAACAATAAAGTTAGTGACATATTTTATTGCAAGCAGCTAGAATAATTAGTAAACAATTGTTAATTGTCTGAACAGCTAGAAACTTGTAATTATAAAATGGACTTTCCCATCTTTTTAATGTTGACAACACCATTGACATACTTAAGGCAGTTTTTTGTAAAGAAATGTTATCTCAATGAAGATGATTATTTACCTGTAACCCACAATATATAGTTTTTGAAAACGTTAACTAATACACTTGATGCATACAATAAACTATTTCATTTTCAAAGACTTTATCCAGTAGACCTGATGCATTCAATAATTAAACTGCACTTAAAATTCAGCCGGAATAAGTTCAAGCTTTGTGCAACAAAACATGGAACTATTGATTGAAACATGGTGAAACTATTTGATGTACGAATTGTTAAATGAGCGAAGATAACTATTTTGCTAATTATGTTGTTAGACGTGTTGATTTATATGCAGTACGAGGGGCGTTCATTTAATAGTGTCACTAATGACCTGCCATGCCGTGTGGCTTCAAGGAGCACGTGGATACTGGAGTGATTTCACGGCGAGTGATTTTCTATAATAGGGTGAAATTTTGGTCGAATCCGTTCAGTCTTTCAAAAGTTATTGAAGGTCCAAGTTGCTTCAGTCATATACAATGGCTATATTACTGTATGTTAATTGAAAGCCAAAATTAAGGGCCAATATTAAGGGTCGACTAGTCTGAATATATCAGTTTCACAGATATATGGTGAGTTGTGTCAGATACATGGGACATATGCAGTGTCTAAACGTTCAGTTTTCAGAAGGCACAAAAACTATAGATGGTAAAACTTACTTAAAAGATAACCCCCGACCTCGTCAGTCCAGCCGGCCATCGGCAAAGGCAAAAAAAGCGCTGGAAAAGTTTTATATGCCATATTTCTTATTCTGATGGCACTAGTGCTCAGATTTCAATACCAAAAGGTCAAACATTTACAGACACGTTTTATAAGGACAGTGCGCTTTCAAAAAGAAGAAATATCATGAAAAACGTAGAACTGCAACTGGACTTCGAGGAATGTGCCTTCTTTATGGCAATATAGCTGCTTACATGTGTCCGCTGGTTCATGATTTCCTGGAAAAGCTCCCACACCCGCCTTATTCACCAGGTCTAAGACCCTGTGATTTTTTTCTATTTCTTCTATTGAAGAAAACGCCGCCTGGGCGTAAATATGGTCATCGAAATGCACTAGGCAGTGTCATTTTCCAGTGCCTATAGGGTGTTCCCAAAAATGCCTACTTTTCTGCTTTCAGATAATGAATTCCAAGACAAGGTAAATGTATTTCCGTCAATGGAGAATACTTATAAGGGATGAAATGAACAAATTATGACTGAATCTCATAATGCGCCTTGAAGCATTCCAGAAACATAATAAAATGAACACCCCTCGTATGCCAAAACCGGTTTAAGCTATCAAGTTTGCGCAGTCATTGTGCGCGACAGGATTGATCGAACTCAGCAGGTATCGCAAAAGGCTCTCCAAACACAACAGAAACTATAATCACTTTGCAACAAGCAGTAAGTGGGTGAAAATGTATATTTAATTAAATAATAGCTTAATAGAAAACATGCTACTTTACAGGTTGGTAGAAACACTGAGTATCTTTATCGTAGTATTGGTAGTTTACACGATCTCTGTGCTAGGATTGGAAAATTTTGAAGGGGGGAAATGTAAAGAAGGCACAAATGACGTTACCTTAGTGGGTATTTCATATACATCTTGCACTGACGAGTGCTGGACCCGTGAATGGTGTGTCGGTATCTCCTACTTGGGTAGCGGTGCCAACTGGTGTACTATTCACGACGAAAACGCAGAAATGAAAAACGGGAAACCATGCCAAGGACGGATCTATTCACACAAAAGCGACTGGAACGTGGTTTGTATATTTTTTTGCATTACCCTTTTGAACGTTTTGTTGTTTATTGTTATATCTTCTAATCATTTGAAAAGAGGCGGAATCAAAACATTCAAGCAGTAGAAAGAAAATGTAATCATTGTAATTTGAATTTTATTGACAACGAATACCACTTTCTCCTTGTCTGTTCTTTTTATAGTGATATAAGAAGGAAACTCTTTAGAACTAACTTTTGCAGATGGCCGACTTAAAAAAATTTGGCACGCTAATGGGAACCAATTAAATAAAACAATTTTAGCTAGATGCATTTAAAATTTATTTTTCCTTTCTTTTTAACTGACACAACGATATTGATAAGAGCAGTTTGCATTTTTCAAATGTCCTTTCTTGAGTTATTTTTTTTTCAGTTTTTATATTAAAATGTCAGATTTTTAATATTTTAGTTATATGTATCTTTACATGCATATTGTGGGGGCCTGCGTGGCCAAGTGGTTATAGTCGTTGACTTGCAATCTCTCAGCCCCTCACCGCTGTGGGTTCGAATCCCGGTCTGGGC
>JAULCC010613014.1:5693-17749 GCA_032358795.1 Nuttallia obscurata
GTCTTCAGTTTTGTATTTCTATGACTATCCATTTCCAGCATTGGTAGAGTCAAGTTGTGGGGATATGTGGGGATATGATGCAGTGTTAAAGATGATTGTTAAGTTAATGGATCATTCAAACATTGAATTATTGTTACTTAAATGAAATAAAGTGTAGAAAAATGTTTAACTTTGTTTTCTGTTTTTTATACCATAAAAACTTAACTGTAAATGAAAACATCAAGGCATGTAGAGGATAGCAGTAAATACCAAAATATGATTTTCAAAAATTCGGAAGGTCAAGCATTTGAAATTTCAAACAAGAGAACAGGCAGATTTCTCCAATTTATCTTTAACATTTCAAAGGTGACTTTTTTTTTCCTGGATTCATGGTGTTTTGTTGTAAAAGATCTCTTGGAATAGCTTATAAAGGATTACCTGTCCATCTCCTTGTTCATCAAATAACATCTGAAATGCCCCTACACTGATTCAAATATCCAAAGTGACTCGAGAGGTTATTTGATATAGCAAAGTCTATCACTTGGAAAAAGTGACAATAGATTTGTACATTAAGTCTGATGACAAGCCCAGAAGGTCTTCAGGAATGACTTAATATGACCTTGAACTTTGAATTACAATTTAACTTTTCATATAAAAATTGCCCTGTTTATTAAAAAATTGCCCTGTTTATTAACCAAGTTATCGACCAAATAATTGTTGCTGTGATTATTCAGCTTTTTTAGGGTGCTCTGTAATACAATCTCAAAGATGACTGTCTGTTGTTTGTAGAATTGAGTTGAAATATTTTTAATAAAACTGAATTCATTAAATGAAAATATTTCAAAGTCTGTAGTATATTTATGAAAAACAGATCAAGCACACAAAAAGGTTTGAGATTATACCACAGGGCATGAAAAAGATTTGTAATCATGGGGCAAGACAAGACACAGACATATACTCATCATGAGTCATCAGTTTTGACAACTATTATTCTGTGAGTCCATTTTAACAGCAAGTGAGATTGATGAGAGGGATTTTTTATGGAGTAAAAAGAAAAGCCACACTAAAGTATAAAATCAATATATTATTTATTTTCTCTCAAAATACGATGGTTAAACTGGGGAACAGAACATAAACGGGTATCAAAAACATGTTAACAACAAAAGTTTGCTATGTACATGTGGTATCGGAACAACTTGGACCTATTGACATCTGGCCTGTCTACTATTGGACCAGACCTATCACTCATATGTCTAATATGTATACAAGTTACGCACATTTGTTTGCTTACACATAATACACAGAATACTGGGAAGCCAGCCGACATGTTACACTGTGGAAGTTATGGGCGTATGACAACAGCTGCGATGGAGCAATGCTAATAATTGCATATACATGTATGCACTACAAAGTGTTAGATGGTGGTGAGGGTATATTACCATGGTAACCAACAGTTACTAAAAACAAAACAAAAGTGCATCTTTAGAAATATTTTTTGTACAAGCAAAAAACAAAAGGGAGAAATTATGATTTTTAATTAATTTGATTCTGTTGGAATTAATTTTCTTTATGAAATGTTTCAAACAGCATGTTTTGAATGCTTAATTTTTGTAAACATTAAAAAAGCAGATATCATTAAATTGCCATTTTTTATTCTATCAAAATGATTTCTCTTTTTGGATCATTTCAAATTGATATTTTCCCCATAGTTTTGGTAAACCGAAGACTTCCAGTGTTGTTGACCCTAACCAGGTGGTGAATAAATTGCTTTCCAGTTTAGCTGATGCTGTAAGAGAATATAGGTTTAAAGTTATATATCTTTCTTGATGGTGAACCCTCTCCCATGCCTTATTGCTATGCAATGCATTTTTGAAATTTATAATGTCTTTCATTTTGCACGAATCACATTCATGTAAACCTGAAAAGGAGAATTCTCATTACAGTATTTGCATAACTTGACCTCTTCACAAAAAATGTGTAATGGACCGGTAGAAATTAACAAAGGAAAGAGCATCTCAATAACTGAATTGGGAAAAATTTGAATTGGATCTTCCATCATTGCAATTTTTTTCTTGAAGCTGATGATAATTACTGATCAGAATCAAATAGCTTGAACTATAGGTGGCCGTATTGTTGTTTGTCCCCCAGCCCTAACCCTCCCCAAAAGGGTATCTGTAATAAAAATGATTTCCAATTTTATAAAATTTAAATTTGAAGTGAATAAAAAAGTAAATAAATATTCCTTTCAAAATGAATTTATAGAATTGGGAAAAAAATTGTCCAAAAAGAAAAATGACTCGTTGCCTGATGAGATTTTATGGAAGGGTTTTTCACTTCAGGACTTGGGGTAATTAATTCAGTTTCCAGAATACTTCAGCATACTTAAATTGGATAATGGCTAAAATTCCAAACTCTTATTTTAAGAAACAACAAATTTTTTGCATCTATTGGATCAACAAAAGCCCAGTCATTACACTATCTAGAAAATTATCACAGTGATCAATGTTCAATAAAGAATGTCAAGATTGATAATGAATTGAATTGTACAAGTTTTAACACAGCATTAATGACATTTAGCATATGGCTATTACAACTTCCATGCTTACAATGATGACATCTGAAAATGAAATAAGCACCATTACTATAATCTACATGTTTGCACCATATCAGGTATAATATTGATACACAAATCAGCCATGGCAATGCTAATATATGTGTGGAAGTATGACAACATAGGGAAAAAAACCTAGCAATGGATCAGATTTTAAATAGTGTCAAAAGGCCTATCAGGTACACTTAATACAAGAGATAGCCTAGTGTCTGCAAATGTTTACCATAGTGCAACACAAGGATCTCTGGAAGTGACAGGTACTAGACACACCATCTTATATAGACTTTAATTATGAAATAAGGCAGTATGCCTTACCCAACACATACAAGTAACAACAGTCTATATACAGTATATGTATATTTATCTGATTCAGTATATAACTGTACTCTTCTAAGATATTATGTCTAGTACCTCTGATGGTAGGAATGCATGGAAAACAATGTAGACACATATCAGATGGCTTAAAAACAACATTCTGAAAAAGCAATGTTCTGCAAGCATTCTGAACTACCTTGTACATATGTACTGTAAGTTTTCTGAACTCACTTGGGCATATGTACTGTAAGTATTCTGAACTCCCTTGTACATATGTACTGTAAGTTTTCTGAACTCACTTGGGCATATACATGTACTGTAAGTATTCTGAACTCCCTTGTACTTATGTACTGTAAGTATTCTGAACTCCCTTGTACATATGTATTGTAAGTATTCTGAACTCCCTTGTACTTATGTACTGTAAGTATTCTGAACTACCTTGTACTTATGTACTGTAAGTATTCTGAACTTCCTTGTACTTATGTACTGTAAGTATTCTGAATTCACTTGTACATATGTACTGTTAGTATTCTGAACTCCCTTGTACATATGTACTGCAAGCATTCTGAACTCCCTTGTACATATATACTGCAAGCATTCTGAACTCCCTTGTACATATGTACTGTAAGTATTCTGAACTCCCTTGTACATATGTTTTGTAAGCATTCTGAACTCCCTTGTACATATGTACTGTACGTATTCTGAACTACCATGGCCCTTATGGCATCCTGCAAGAAAAAAAGTTCTGTTTGTCAAAGTTGAATTGTCAGTAATATTAGACCTACTGTTTGTCATTGCGTAGAGAGTTTTTATCTTGTTGTTTTGACTATATTGGGTTTACAAACTCCTTAATTTCCACGGAGCCTGATTTTAAAACTAGACTGCAGCTAAGGCTCAGTTGTAGAGTGCTTGCCCTGCATGCGGGAGGTCATGGGTTAAAATCCAAGGCAAAATCAAACCAAAAAACAATTAAAAACGGTACAAGTAGCTCTGTTGCTTGGCACTCAGCATTATAGAAGTAGTTTGAGAACTAGCTGGCCCTATAATCAGGGTGTAGGTTCAGGTAACACCAATATGGCTACAAAAACTATGCAATATTGATAAGTTTTCCTCAATTTCATTTTCAGCAATAAATGCTTTCGTAAACAGTGTAGCAAAAAGAATGTAGGGCTGTTAGCTCTTTTTCAGCCGTTCATCACTTTACTTTCAAAAAGATATGGTTATTGAGGAGAATCACAACCCGATTTTTTTAATAGAATCAAAACTGTGCCATTTGCTCTTGTATGGTACACAAGTTGCCAAATTATATCATATATGTGTTAAATATGTGCCATTGACTGAATATTGTTAAACAATGATAGGCTATAATATAACTTTCCATTGCGTCACCTTACTATCAGTAAAAACAAAAATTTCCAGCTAATTAGATATAATATCAACTGTTGGTGTGTATCACACCGAAGTAAACCGCAGTTTGTGACCAAGTTGGGTATCCATGAGATGTGTCTGCCCCATGATGTTTTAGTGAGGCATCAGTCCAGTTTGTCTCAGGCATTCACCATTGTGATTTCACCAAAATACTGATAAAGCTACGTTTAGACCCCAAACTTCAACCAAATTTAAGAAGTTAACACTAATTCAAGTCATTTACAGTAAAAAAGTTTCTACATCTATAGATCATTTGGATGTTTCAGCCTCATGTGACATTTAAACCATCAGGTGCATAGATGTTAGCTTCAACAATTTCATATTTTATTTTTTTGATGGATTTGGCCATTTCATATTTTTCATGAAATTTCCATGCAACATAACTTTCAAGTGGAGTCGTAAACAGCGCAGATCCATGTCAGGTCAACACTGTTGTGAGTTGTTACCAGCAAACAAAAGTTGATTAGGAGCAGCAAGGAGATGAAATGAATAAAATTCTTATAAGCACCTGGTAATATATCATGTCATCTAACTTAATGCTGGATATAGCTACCACAATATGTTGGCATTGACTATAGCAAGGCAAGTTAGAGGTACATTTAATGATAACATTTAATGGCTTTGATCTACATTGTTAACAAAATCCTATTTGTCATTTTGCCACATTTAAAGAGTATACTAAATTTTAACATTGAGAACTGCATACTACAATGAACAAAACTTCAAAATGTGGAGAGCACATGCATAAAATAAAATTATGTTGTGTAAAGACATTTTCTAAAAAAACAAATTATGTTATTTTGTATCTCTCTGTAGTCAAATATCTTATGTTTCACTGTAAAAAAAATTTTAAACATTTTTAATGATGATAACGTAACCGGAAACAATTAAAGTATTTAAAAAAAAGTTTTGAAATGATACTGCAAGAAGCTATACATATATCAATCAGTTTTTGATCTTTGGATTTCTGGCAGACTACAATCAATGCTTTTAATCGTCAGCCTGCTAAATATTTTTTACTGACAATTGTATATATGAATATTCATTAAAATAGCATTGCAAAATATTCACAGGCATCACAGGTAGTCTGTTTTAAATATTAACAGAAAGAAAATATTTACCTTCATACTGGCAACTATGAAAACTTTGAATGGAGCTATAGTGTAGAACCTTGTGTTAAAAAACATATACCCATTCCTCTCTTTATTATCACAATGGAATAAACTTTTTATCAAGCAAACATTACAATGGCATAGGCATGGATACTAAAGAGTGTACTTTATTATTTAACTAGAATATTTGGAACATGTTCTTATTTTTCTAAAGGCGAACTTAGAACACTGTATTTTCACAACCTAGCACCTGGGGTACACCTTATGAACCTTAACCATTTACTCTATGGATACAACTTTCAACTTTCATCATGTGCCACTAGTATAGATACAGACCAGACTGTATATCCATGCAGTCTGCTCAGGATCTGACACTGTTTGCTTACAGATTAATAGGGTTATTTTTGTATTAGAAACAAACAGTGTAGATCCTGATCAGACTGCATGGATGTGCAGGCTGGTCTTGTTCTACACTGGTCGCACATGGCAAAAGTTCTATCCATGGAGTAAAGGTTTAACAAAGTATGTAACAAGCTCAACAATTATATTTCTACATGTTCTTTCTACAGTTGGCAGCTAAGAAACATTTTTCTGTTTATATTATAGTTAATCTTCCAATAAATTTGAGAACATATGTTTGTACAAACGTTGTAAAAACTATCATTGGTGTTAAACTTACAACAATATCATCTCTTAGTCTACACTGTCTTGTAGGCATTGTCCTTAGTCTTCTGCACTAGATCTCTCCTGAGCAACTTAGATCATTATCAAAAAAAAAAAAAAATATCTAGTGAATTGGTATTTTAAAAAACAACATCACAGAGATGCAATCTATAATTATCCGTCCTAAGATTATCCGTCCTAAAACATTTCTGAAATGAATTAGAAAAGAAATTTATTATTCAAATGTCGGTCACATTTAGATAACAAACTAAAAATAAAATTAATGTTTTTTCAATGCATCACAAATCCAGGCTTCCCTCCTTGCATGTCCATGATAGTCTGCTAGTGATGTTTTACTCAGTGGGTTTGATATTTGTATTACAGACAGCCCTGGATTTGATCTCAGTATTGCAAACAGTCTTAAGTTTGATCTCTGTATTGCAGACGGCCCAGGTTAAGAATTTCTCAGGAGACAGTCAAATTGTTGGGTCTACACTCCTCCAAGCAGTCATGCATTCATTCATGTCTGTTACTTCTACAAGATTCCTGGATTTAATACACCCCAGGATCCAGTGGCGTTATTTGCCTGAAAACAGCTGCATCTGAAAAAGCACAAAAAAATCAAGATTAAGAATTACAATGATCGAGGCAGAGTGTTGCAAATATTTCTGTTTTTAATATACATCTTCTCTTGTGAGTGGGTCTTATTTTCAAAACTATAATTGAATGTATTACACAAGGACTACAAAATGAACACAATTTTTACCAATGAACTGTTCCATGACAAAAATGTCCCTGTCACAAATCAAAAGAAATTCTGGGAATAAATGTTAAGATTTTGTTGTTAATTCTTCATAACCTCATTAAACATTGCTGTTATTTTTCATGACCACATTCAACATTGCTGTTATATCTTCATTACCTTAATATAAAATTAAAGATCACTTTTAACTTGTTTGAAATGATGTTACAATCGTTCTCATACTCAACCTTAGATTATTACATTTGTGATTTTTGACTACAGTATATATCATACCCCTAAGATATAGAAAAAGGAAAATGCCAGTTATTAGTAATAAAAATATATTTCATGATTTTTGCTGATTAATATATACTTCCCAACGACAGTTAAAGTTGAAAATAACACAAAAATAGTTTCTGTCAATACTGTCATTAAAAGAATTATCTTCTCATTGAAAAATTCAAAGATTTTTTATCAAATCTTTATATATTACAATAATGAAATATACAGAAAAGAAAAAACACAGAAGTTAAAAATAAAAGAAAATTTACAAACAAATCTGTGTGATCAGGCTTTGAAGTTTATATACTAGTTTTTTACCTAAAACAGTCTAAATGTATGCTTTTGCTCAGTTTCTTGCATTTAATTGGTCATAAAGTTGTCATGGTATATAAATCTGAACAATCATATCAAGGGATATAGGAATATTCCAGGCTTTATGTAAATTTACAACAATAGCTAAAGTGAAGTGAAGAAAATTGTAATTTTTGCAGAAATATTTTCATAAATAAAATCAAAGTCAGTGAAATAAGCTAAAAGCTTATGTATTATATACTTTTTGAGGAAACGTGTCATTTCTGTATTGTAAAAAATTGTGAGAGTTGATTATGCTGTAAAGTAAAATACTATTTAAAATTGTTTTAAAATTGAAATTAAATAGATGATTTGTTGATATTTTTGTAAACAGATGAAACACTGAGTACATCTTGATCCTGTTTTTAAACCCAAACTCAAGAAATACCCACCAATGAAAATTGAGGCAGATGACCATATGTGCAAACGCATATGTGCAGTCAAAAATTATTTGGCACCAAAAGGGTTAAACAATGTATTTAAGTGAACTGAACATGGAAAAAAAACACACAAGATATTTTTATCTGTCAAGTTAAAATCCAACAGTTTATGCACAATTTGTTCAGACAGAATGCAATTAAAATTATTTATTTTTTTATCGTATGAGATGTGATGACATGTAAAGATAAATGTATAGTCTTAGGTTATAAAACCTATTTTTACTCGCGGCTCACATTCAGACATCCATTATTTTGATTGGTTGCAATTGATCACATGACTACTTTTGACCAAATAAACACTTCAATTTAGAATTTAGACCCAAGAAAGTTTCATAACTTGAAATCAAGTCATAAGCACTGTATGAACCAACATATGATTATCATCATATGCTATCTACCAATTTTAGATGGCTTTATTAAGCTATATTGTAATTTGAAAATATTACTGCAATAATTTTTAGTCTTTATGCTTCATCTGTATGACATTATGGTGAAGATGACATGGAATTAGAGTCAGATTATCATCTCAAAACAACTATAAGAACTTTAAAGTATAACCAATCATTCTGACTTTAAACCAGTCCCAGACATACTGTAAAATGATTTATGTAAATGACTCTCCAAATTGATCACATGGTTTACTGATCCTTAGACAGCTTGCTCTTTCATATTGTCAGTCTGCTTGATTACATGTGTTTATTTTGCCATTGAACTGGTCAGACACTATTATCAGACATACTGATATATGTTTTTACATCATCCAATAATTGGCTAGACAATCCAATCAGACCTTTAATATAACATTTATATCTCTATGCCAACTAACTTGTATCATACCTAAGTTACACAAACACAATAAGAGCCAAGACAAAATGGTGTGTAATAATTTTATTGTGCCATAGATCTGGTCCTGGTTTACACTGTATGAAACTTAGCAGACAATTTCCACCATGGACCCCTACAAATTGAAGTTGGACTGTTCAGGGCTTACAGGAATAAGCTCTCACAATAGCAATAAGGGGTTTAAGGAATAAACAAGTCAGACAATATGAGGTAATAATAAAGTAAGTGTTTGTAATTTTCTCAGTAGAAAAAGGTAAATAGACAGAAAATATGTTCTTGGAAGAAAATCAGCAGAGTGAAATGCCAAGAGATGTCCTGAACTACTTGATGTATCCTCTCTCTAAAGGAGTCAAGAAAAGTCAGAACTGCAGAGCTAGGCTTACCATACTGCCGCCCATGTTCTGGAAAGAGGCACGTCTTTGGGGTCTTTTGGGCTCACAGACACCAAGAGATCCAAACACACTGGATCCCATACATTTCTGTAGGAGGTTAGTAAGAATTCGCATTTTACACTGATGTATAAGACCACTGTTATTTAGATCAACATGAATAAGGCTAATTTTAATGGCAAACAATGAACATTTCTTCAAGTGAATTTATTTAAAACTGCCTTTGGTTGTAATCACCAAATACTTGTTTAATTATACTTAAAGAAACTTGAGGGCTATGTTGACATTTTTTTTACATACATTCACAATTGCCCAGTTATACATAAAGACATTATGTAGGATATAAACTACATATTTCAAAGCACACTTGCATATCTAGTGTTTTACTGGTGAATCATCAGAAAGGGAGATAATTCAAAACATTGACAAAAACTAAGCTTGTGAATTTTGTCTATATTTCTGACCTCTTGCATGACTTCAAACAATATATTATTCCAAGTAGAATGGAAATGGCCAACAGAATGATAATGTCGAATTGAAACCTCTTCCACTTTTATAGTTATTATAAGAGGAAGATTCAGCAAAAAGTCAGCAGGAAGAAATTTACTTATAGACATATAAACACTTATATAAAGAAGCTGTTCTTCAAGATAGAGGTCCTTTTATGCAAACAGGACTCCAGAAAATTTTAATGAACAATGTTTAAAATCTGCATACCGTATAACCTCTAACAGATGCCACCACCCACTTTTCAAAATTATAACACCCCCCAGGGGGCATGAAATAAAAGTTATACCGTATATAATACTTTAGTTTTCACAAATATCAACATCTCTGTATGTCCCTTTGAACTATATCTAGTGTAAAACTCAATGTAGGATACTCGCTACTGTGCTAATAACAAAGAAAATTTGACTTTAATATGAAAATAAAACACAGTGTCAGTAAAAAATATAATTCAAAGTTCTATTTCTAGTTTAATTGTGCTCAACTGAATATGATTGTGGAATGATTACATATCCTGTAAGTGTTCAAAGTAAAACCTCATTTTATTAAACCAGGGACCTAATTAAAGTGAGAATACAATTCAAGTTAGTATATTATTTTAAGTTTTAACTGTTTGAGCTTAATTAATACACTTTGACAGTGGTATACACCTTATACATGATATGAACTTAACCCTTTCATTGCTGGACCTAGACAGGGAGTTCTGGTATCTTTGCAAAGAGTTTGGATCTAGATCAGCCACCACTAAATGCAGTGTCTGATCTGAGATCAAAACTGTTTCCTACTCAGGCCCCATGTTCACAAAAGCATTTCAAAATCAAGATCAAATAAATAAATTTTAGCATTTTCAACATGTGTCTTTGATATTGACCATATTTTAACCTCTGTTAGAGAAAGTCACATAGTACTGATCATGATTCTTTATATACAAAATAGCTCAATACTTCATAACATATTATTACAATAACACTTAGCTAAAAAAATGTTGTCTGCTTAAACTGTCATCTAACCTAGATTTTAATATTCATCAGAATTGCCCAATATTTGGAGAAACAATTGGCTGAGTGTCAAACAGCTTGGATCCTGATTAGATGCTGTGTTACTTGGCGTCTAATCTGAACCAAGCTGTTTGCAAATTCTATCACAGTTGCCCTTAGCAGGCTTTTTAAGGGTTAAAAGTGTTCATTCTGAATTTAGAAGTGATCTCTAAGTTGATCCTTAAGTTGTTTTAAGTTTAAGTCCTTTCACTTGTAACTATCATGCACTTTAGTCTTAAAGCAATAATGTATAATAAATTCAAAATTATATATAAATTTGATCCTTATCTGATTCTGATTTTGAGTAATGAACCTGATTATAATTTTTTTTAAAAATTACACTGCAAATACTATATTTAAAATTTTGGCAGATGAAAACTTTTCCAGCAGACGACAATTTCAGCACTAAAAATGTTAAACTAAATATTCTAATGCATGATAATTTCTGATCCTAATATCAGGTATATACAGATATACAAATACCTATCATTTGTACAGTACACATCCCTCTCAGAGTTAATAATGTCTTCATTCTTGTACTAAACACTACTTATAAAGTGCACATCCCAGTTACATCTACTGATAAAAGTACACATGTCTAAACATTCAGAAATGTTCCATCCCAGTACATCTGCTTGAAAAAGTACATGTAACCAATGCTGAAGCTCTTAATCTCAGCCTATCTACTAGTAAAGCACTACACATACCTATACATATAGAAAATTTCCATCCCAGTGGATTCTATTAAATATCTTTAGTATTACTAGTACTGTCCATAAAATTCTATATCCCAGTAGATCTACTGATAAATGTATGAAAAAATCAAAAATGCAAAATAAATTTTCAGTCTCAATGAGCCTACCTACTGGTACAGAAAACATATCTATATATACAGAACTTCACCATCACATCTATTGGAAGAGAACACATCATCATACTGAATATATATGAATCAATTGATAATGCAGGACATAGACAAATGTCATATCAAAGTACATGATTTTGATGTACTCAAATACATTTTCAATCCAAAGACGTAATTTGAAATAAACAACATGATTAGTGACATGTTATCCAATGTAATTGATCTTAAATCATCAATTTCTCTTCAGTCAAACTTACATTAATCCCTTGACTGCCTTGCCCTGATGAATCATCAGGGTAAAACATGCTTCCTATATGCTATAACCCAATGGATCATCAGGCTAAGGCAGTGCTATAAATATTATCACTTTTATTGTCTAAGGGAGGCATATCTTACATTGTCATTGTCATTGTCATTGTTTGATTTACGTCACTTTCTGCCAGCTAGGGCTAATGGACGTCCCAGAGAGAGGGAAGCGGATACACAGAACTC
>JAULCC010613126.1:0-10369 GCA_032358795.1 Nuttallia obscurata
AACATATTATTTCTTTGAAGCAGAAATTGGGTCGGGCAACAAATTCTCAAACCTTAGATGAAGCCCTTCCCCTTTCTGCGGTAGACACTAGATGCTCTGATTCTCTCTGTGGTCTAAAACTTCACATAGCTGAAACTACATGCTATTATTCACCAGACTAGAAGGAAAGGTGTACATATCTATCAAGTGTTATTGTATTAGGTATATCATGCATAATTTACCGTTTGTAGGAGTTCAATAACACAATTTCAACATCGGAGAAATCTAATGAATAAATAAGCAGAACAAATCCATAAGCCTTTAAAAGAATTACATTTAATTTGAACTGAATGAAGATCATTGAACAGATTATCAGTCTTATAAAACAAATCAAAGATAGACGAATGCACCAACAGTGCCTTTCATTGTCAACTGAATATACTTCTTGCCAAAAGATCAGAAGAATTAAAGGGTTAACTATGTTCTTTAATGATTTATGTGCACAAAGGATCGGTCTTTAATTTCATTAATCTCGGGTTTATTTCAGTTTATTGAAAGGTTGCTGCAGTAGAAATCCGTTACAGATAGTAATCAAAGAATGTGGTTTTATGATCGTCATTTCAAGTTCTGTAGAATACGATAAGCATGAAATTGAAATTTAAAATCGCAATCGCGTGAGTCTCTGAATAGTATATAAAGTAATAAAACGCCACGATCCTGTTGATTTCATGGAAAGTGCGGTAGTGTCACATAGAAACCTGTATTGTATACTTTGATATTCATTCAGCAGTGGATGGAAGTATGCAATATTATCGGTTATTGTATGAGGAAACGTTGTGTTGAACGAGTTGTTTCAACAGAAAGCGATGAACTTGTGAATCGCTATTCGCCCAAAAACGAGTTCCACATAATATTTTCACATTCAATTGCAATAAACTTTTTTATTGTATATTTTGATGTTAATTTATTTATCTATACGAGCTGTACATCTAACAAGTAAATGACTGAGCTCGTAACATATTTTCACAGACATTTAGAATTTTCTAAACATCTAATATGATGTCATTTTACATACTTATGAGTCGCTCTTTCCAAGCAATATATAATACAGAGCCATTATATACGACTTTTTGGTCTAAGCTTATAGTATAAGTTTAGCGAATGAATAGTGTTTTGCTTCATTTATGTGTTTTTCTTACATGTTTTGAAAACAGTAAACTCTATGACTGGAGAGCGAGTATAGTAAATTATCTTATAAACCAGTGAGCTAGCGTGCGATTATAATATAGGATTTGGTAGCAAATATAGTAAAATATATTATAAACGAAATGATTGGAGACTGGATACTATTAACTATGACCAATCTGAAAAGTTATGTGTGACAGTATGCAGTATGCAGATAAAATTCTTTAGACATTGGTGATAAAGTATGCCATCAATACGGAAATATCTTCAGTGCCTTATTCTTTTTTTTATTCTTTTTTTATTTGTTAAATAGTTTGACCTGTATATACATGTTTGTCTTCTGAGATTGTAGACCTTTTGGTTTTATCATCTAATATTTATAATTATTAACATAATCTCTTATAACTCCATTACGGATAGTTTTGTGTATTTGCTTGACTCTTTATTAATGCACCTGTCTGTATGTCTTTCTGACTACGCGTTCACTGGTGCACTGGTTGAGACAAGCCTTGTACATATGCCATCAACTAGCTACACTTCAAAGGCCAAGACAATGTGTGTTTTTAAAAATCACCACATACAGTTCACAGCTCATGTGGCTAATCAACCATATTTTGTAAAGTAGACGTGTTCCACCAAAGGAAGTAGTTTTCGACGCATGCGCGAATTCTAAATGTCATTAGAAGAAATGGAGAAATCTGTAAAAACAAGGATAATGCATTCGTTTTTGTATTCAATATTTTTTCAATATAAATCTAAACATAAGGATAGCCAATTTCGACCGACAAGCATGTAAACTGAAGTTTTATCATTATTTTGAGAATCAACCTTTAAAGTAAGTGAAAGTACACCTTTAAATTGCAGATGAGTAATAAATGATGCTCATTATCAACTTGACCCCTTACATGACCTTTTAGTAAAACAATTACACCGGGAGTACATATGCGTGTTCCTTTAGTTTCCGAGTTGTATCAGTTTGGACAAGAAAAATCTGTACATTATAAAGAAGACATGCATCGACAAACGTTATCAATCAGGCACATAAACAGAAAAGAAAAAAATAACAAATACAGGGAAATGTCGGGAAAAACTATGAACTCAGTTGTTATCACAACGCTTCCTCTTTTTGGTTTTGAAAAATAGTATCTGTCCATTTGGCTGATAAAATTAAAACTGATGACTACTGTTACGTTAACAGTTTTGTCAGATTTTTAAGTGCACCTTAAACCGGGAACCAGGCCGCAAAAAGACATACTGGTGCTTATCTCCCTCTTGCCCGGGTAACAAAGCCGCAACATACCATATGGTGTTTATCTCCCTTTTACCCGGGTAACAAAGCCGCAACATGCCATATGGTGTTTATCTCCCTTTTACCCGGGTAACAAAGCCGCAACATACCATATGGTGTTTATCTCCCTCTTGCCCGGGTAACAAAGCCGCAACATGCCATATGGTGCTTATCTCCCTCTTACCCGGGTAACAAATCCGCAACATGCCATATTGTGCTTATCTCCCTCTTGCCCGGGTAACAAAGCCGCAACATGTCATATGGTGCTTATCTCCCTCTTGCCCGGGTATAAAAGCCGTAACATACCATATGGTGCTTATCTCCCTCTTGCCCGGGTAACAAAGCCGCAACATGCCATATGGTGTTTCCGTCTCACTCTCCAGTCCTTTTGAAAATCACAAGACTAATTTAGTCCAACTCTCACAAAGAATATGTTCCTCATTATGGAGAAAAGCTATATTTATTATTTATACTTCCGCAAACTTATAACGCAACACCCTCCAAATTCTCATTATGTTCAATGTTAGTGTATGATGAATCTCATTTTATTACGTTGTTAGTTTTACATCATTTTAACAACTACGTTATTTCAAAGACGATGAATTAAACGTTCATGCGAAAACAATCGGATACAAATTTCTAAACAATTTGACCGAACACTATTACTTTTTTCAAAACCAGATTTCCACAAAGTCCATGGTACAACACCTTGGACTCTGTGGTCAGTTAAAAGATGTGGATAATAACATGGTACAACATCAAACTATGTGTTCAGTCAGAAGAATTGGAAAGTAACCTGGTACAACATCAAACTATGTGTTCAGTCAGAAGAATTGGAAAGTAACCTGGTACAACATTAAACTATGTGTTCAGTCAGAACATTTGGAACATATGGTATACCACCAAAGTATGTTTTCGATCAGAAAATTTTGATAATACATTGGTACAACATCAGCCTATGTGTTCAGTCAAAATATTGTTAGAGGACACAGTATAACATCAGCATATGTGTTCAACCAGAAGATAGGAAAATAATATGGTACAACATCAGTCAATTTGTTGTCAGAAGATTTGGAACATAACATGGTACAACACCAAACTACGTGTTCAGTCAAAAGATTGAAAAAACATGTTACAACACCAATCTATGTGTACAATCAGACGGTAATAAAAATAATGATGATTACATGGTAAAACATCATATTATGTATTCAGAAAATTGGAAAATGTCATAGTGCAACATCAACCTATGTGTTTAATCAGAAGATTAGAAAATAACATTGTGCAATATGAAACTATGTGTTTAATCAGAAGATTAGAAAATAACATTGTGCAATATCAAACTATGTGTTCAGTCAGAAGATTTGGAACATAAAATGGTACAACATCAGCGTATGTGTTCAGAAGATTGGAGGACTACAACATCTTGCTATGTGTTCATAAGCCAGATGAAAAATTTATGTTATCTAGCAATGTGTTAAGAAGATTTATTTGGTCGGGAAATATTATGGTTCAACATTAAGACTAAAGTATCGAGATGTTGTGACTTTTGTTAAGCACACTCAGCTTAAACATATAAAGGGGTTACATTACGCCCATCGCTGATACTATCAGTTTCAATTTTATCTCATCTTCGTGACCACTGTTAAGAGCACGTGTCAGCAACACCTCAAGGAAACAGACTTTACTACATAACCTTGGCAACCAACGCATACATGATTACAGAATTAAAGCATTAAAAATAGCGGCGAAACGATTGCGATGAACAAGAAAATGTTTCCTTATCGAATGCTAGTGGCAGAGAAAACAAAGTGTTACACAAACGCCTTGGATATAAATTCAGCATTTATTCTGACATAGTTTGAAAGTGTATGGGGCAAATCGAACAGCAAATACTGAAGAATTAGTTTACGTATATGAAAATCACACTTAGAATTTCAGAATGTTCACTATGTTTTACGTAAATGTTTGTCATCCGTCTATAAGCTCTTAATGACAATCCTACAGCAGCTTCAAAAATATTGTTAACTGGGTATGAGACATCATTTTAAGTCGCTAAAACGCGTGTTAACAAAAGGAACAATTATTTTAAAAGTAAAAAAAGCTAACCTTGCATATAGTTGTCTGTATGGTATTATTTATTTTTAAAGCGACATTTGTTTCTTATCTGATTAGACATTTGATTGTTTGTTTATTTTATTTACGTCACTTTCTGCCATCTTGGGCAAATGGACGACCCAGAGAGGCGGAAGCGTATACAGTGAATTCTGTAGAACTATCTGGTTCTTTTACGTGCACAGTGTATAGCACTGATACAAGAGGGACTGAACCCCGGCCGGTCACTTTATCCTGACACTGACGTTTTCACTGATCAGGAACCGGTCGTAAATAATGCTTATCCAAAATCTTAAGCGCCACGGAGGAAAAGCCATAACTATTAATTTTAAAGTCTTTTATTTGACTCGGCCGGGGATTGAACCCACGGCATCTCGCAACGGGAGCGGACGCTTTACCTTTAAAAGAAAGTGCTGACTATTATAATGATAATGATAATGGTATCTATGATAAAACCTTTCTATTTCGACCCTCTCCTAAGCAACTTTTGTCTCTCTGTAAATTATAGAACATGTTGAGTTCCGTGGAGTAACAACCTCTACAACAAATTTAAAGTATTGTTACATAATAAAACATTATCAGGAGAGGTTTCATTGATCACGTGTGAAGAGGTTTCATTGATCAAGTATGGAGAGGTTTTATTGATCACGTATGGATAAGTTTCATGAATCACGTACGTGAAAACTTCATTGATTACGTATGGAGAGGTTTCACTGATCACTTATGGAGAGGTTTCATTGATCACGTATGTGAAAGTTTCATTGATTACGTAGGGAGAAGTTTCATTGATCACTTATGGAGAGGTTTCATTGTTTACGTATGGAGAGGTTTCATTGATCACGTACGGGGTGTTTTCATTCCGTATGGAGAGGTTTTCTTTTATCAAGTATGGAGAGGTTTCGTTCAGCAGATATGAAGATGTTTCATTGATCTATATGGAGAAGTTTCATTGATAACGTAAGGGGAGGTTTCATTGATCACGTATGGAGAGTTTTCTATCACTGATCACGTATGGAGAGGTTTCATTGATCACGTATGGAGAAGTTTCATAAATCACGTATGCAGAGGTTTCATTGATCACGTATGGAGAGGTTTCATTGATCACGAATTGAAAAGTTTTATTGATCACGTATAGAGAGGTTTCATTGATCAAGTATGGAGAGGTTTCTATGATGCCTTTTAGTAAGATTTCATTGATCCTGCATTGAGAGGTTTCAATGATTACGAAAGAGAAGGTTTGATTGATCACGTATGGAGAGGTTTGACTGATCACGTATGGAGAGGTTTCATTGATCATATATTAAGAGGTTTCATTGATCACGTACGAGAAGGTTTCATTGATCACGTATGAACAGTTTTCACTGATCACGTATGGAGAGGTTTCATAAATCACGTAAGGCGAGGTTTCATTAATCACCTTTCGACAGGTTTCATTGATCACGTATGTAGAGGTTTCATTGATCCCGTATAGAGAAGTTTCATTGATTCCGCACGGAGAGGTTTCATTGATCATGCATGGAGAAGTTTCATCGATCATGTATGAACAGTTTTCTTGATCACGTATTGAGAGGTTTTATTGAACATGTATGGAATAGTTTCCTTGATTACGTATGGAGAGGTTTCACTGATCACATTTGGAGAGGTTTAACTGATCACTTATGGGAAGGTTTCATTGATCACGTTTAGGGAGGTTTCATTGATCACGTATGGAGAGATTTCATTTATCCTGTAGGGAGATGTTCAATTACGTATGGGGAGGTTTCACTGATCACATATGGAGAGGTTTCAGTTATCACGTATGGAAAGGTTTCATTGATCATGTTTGAAGAGGTTTCATTGATCACGTATGGAAACGTTTCATTGATCACTTATGGAGAGGCTTCATTGATCACTTATGGAGAGGTTTCATTGATCAAGTATGGAGAGGTTTCATTTATCACGTATGGGAAGGTTTAGATCACGTATGAAAAGGTTTCATTAACCAGGTTTGTTGAGGTTTCATTAATTACGTATGTAGAGGTTTCATTGATCACGCATTGTTTTTCGATTTCAGGCTGGGTCGTGTGTTGGTTACTGTTAAAGATGCTGAAAATCACAAGTCGTGTTTTCAGAAGAGTATTCTTTTACCAAGGACAGCATTACAGGAATTTACTGAAACGTAAATATCTTTTTTATTAGTCCACAGGAATGCGTTACTTCTGAAAATAGTTAAATCCTCCATAATTGCAAAATGCTTGGAAAAGAAATGAGGAGACATTTATTCGCCAAAATGTGTTACAGAAATTATAAAATCGTTCGCATTATTGGGTAATACGATCCTACACATCAACCAGTTCAAAGAAAGAACCAAACATATTGCCTTAGAAACACTGTAGAATCACGTGACTCGAAATAAAACATAAATTCTGCCAAGTGTCTCCCGTTGCTTATATTCAACTTCGACCTCCCCTGTTCGTTTCTAATGAGCATGCCCAACTTTATGAAAGTGACGAGTTCATTTGATGAGATCATGTGTTCAGCATTAAGCCCCAGATGTCCGTTACTTTCGTAGCTAATAGGATGTAAGTTTGACAGAAATGCATGCACGCTTGCATGTTTCACGCATCATTAATATTTCACAAGACGTGAACTAAGAACGTCCTTGCTGGAATGTTAGAGGAAACTGGAAATCCATAACTTCTATTACACGATAATGCTACATGCATGGGGTTAACATTATATCTATCTACTGGTTTAGGTCATTTTCCTGTCTGCTAGATATATTTTATATGTCTATCTTTCTATTCAAGGCAGTAAAACTATGACAGAAATTCAAAGAAAGTGTCAAAATCTTACCGGCATAATTATCGAAAACTGTCGGCACATATTCCGACGGGAATTTATTCGTTGCATAGCTGACAAGCATGCACGTTTTTCCGACGGCCCCGTCTCCAACGACGACACATTTTATGTAATCTGTTTTGGGCGGGTTGATTCTATGACAACCACGGTTCATGCTGGAAAAGTAGAATGTGGTATACATGTATATACACGTAATGAGTCATGATTAGCCATCAGTTGAGCTAGCATTGGTAATGAACAGATGTATGTATACTCAGCCTTTCAGGCTATTTCCTCTACAACTGCACATTAAATGGTTCACCATTTACACAATTGGCACAATAACCATTTTATTACAGATCTACACTTCTCCATATATGTATATTTTTAATACTGACTTCTCAACATATTTATATACGATACGTGCATTTCTGGATAAGTTCCATGTCTGTAAATATAACATGACCCTTTAGTGCTACTAATATTCCAGAGAATCCAATATTCTCCAGGATTTTTTTTTGAAAGGGGTGATGAGAATTAGAGTAATGTATTTCTAAAATTGTTGTTCATTCTTGTTTTAACTTTACAATGCTGTTGTCAGGTTTATTTTCATTTTTATATTTATATATGACCTATGCGGCCGATAAAGCCAAAATCTCAAAGTGAGCACGTAGACGGACATAGTTGTAGACTGTTATAAGCTATGACAATAATCTAAACCAAACATTACATAAACCTCTTTGTAATGGCCCCCTTTTGAGCAACATCCTCTCTACAGAACCGTTAACAACAATCACATTTAACAACATTCGCAGCGGATTTTACTTCCTATGGACGACAGCTTCTCTACATTGTACACGTTTATATAAGCCTACAAAGTACACGTTTATATTTACCTGCTAAGTACACATTTATATTTACCTGCTAAGTACACGTTTATATTTACCTGCAAAGTACACGTTAATAATAACCCAC
Source organism: Nuttallia obscurata (assembly GCA_032358795.1). Classification (NCBI taxonomy): domain Eukaryota; kingdom Metazoa; phylum Mollusca; class Bivalvia; order Cardiida; family Psammobiidae; genus Nuttallia; species Nuttallia obscurata. Next base: position 8,363 of record JAULCC010613126.1, read on the forward strand.
CAAAAAACAGGTTTTTATTTACCTGATGAGTATACGTTTATATTAACATGCAAAGTACACGTTAATAATGACATACAAAAGACACGTTTATATTTATCTGCTAAGTTCACGTTTATATTTACCTGCTAAGTACACATTTATATTTACCTGCTAAGTACACGTTTATATTTACATGCAAAGTACACGTTAATATTAACCTACAAAATACACGCTATATAGTTACCTGCATGGTACAGATTTATATTTACATGCAAAGTACACGTTTATATTTACCTGCAGAGTAAACGTTAATATTAACCTACAAAGAATATGTTTGGAGTTTCCTTCAAGGAATACGTAAATATTTACCTGCAAAGTAAAGAATACTATTGACCTAAAAAGTACCCGTTTATATTTGCCTACAAAATTCACGTTTAGATTAACCTCCAAAGTAGGCTTTTAGTTTCACTACAGAGTATACGCTAAATATTTACGTACAAAGCGCACGTTTTTATTTACCTACAAAGTGCACGTTTATATTTCCTTAAAAGCGCAAGTTTATATTTACCTGCATAGTACAGGTTTGTAGTTACCTACAAAGTACAGGTTTATATTTACAAGCAAAGTATACGTTTATATTTACAAGCAAAGTACACGTTAATATTAACCTACAAAATACACGTTTATATTTACCTACAAAGTACACGTTAATATTAACCTAAAAAATACACGTTTGTATTTACCTACAAAGTTAACGTTAATATTAACCTACAAAGTACACGCTTGTATTTATCTACAAGGTTAACTTTAATATTAACCTACAAAGTTCAGGTTTGCAGTTTCCTTTAAGGAACACGTTAATACCTACATGCATAGTAAATACTTATATTTACTTAATAAGTGCACGTTTATTTTTACCTACAAAGTACAAGTATGTGTTTACCTACATACTGCATTTTATATGTACCTTTAAAACACAAACTACACCGTTGATTTTTCCCAACAAAGTACACTTTTTCTTTTACTTCAAAGTACACGGTTAGATTTACCTTCAAAGTACACGTTTATATTTACCTACAAAGTTCACTTTCAATTTTACTACAAAGTAAACCTTAAGATTTACCTTCAAAGTACAATGTGCAGTGACGATGCTGTGAAGAGGTTTCCTTGTATATGTATCTAGTTCATTGTATTTTGTAAATAACAGTTTGATCTTCACTGTGCAAAATGCATGTTACAAATGAAAGAAAGTGGGCCCGGCCGCACAAATGACTGATATATAACGAACGGTTCATTGTTTGTAAATGTTTGCACATTGAAGATGTACGCCCATGTAAATATTTGTAGAATATTGGATGAACACTAAACCAGTCAAAAGCATGTTGCACGAAATAGAAGCTGCTGTATATACAACTATGTTCTGTTTAACATGATAGCACGTGTAGGAAAGCTATATTTCTACTGAAATCCTCAAAAGTCCAACCTCTGCATTTTACATCAACCCAAATTGAACAAAATCAGAAAATATTGCAAAAATACAAATATAGATATCGTTGTATGAACAATGATAAAAATGAGCAACAAAATGTGATATGTTTTGCCAACATGCACATTTCTAAAATAATGTGTTGTAAATAATACACGTTAACTGGCAACAATCCTTTGTCAGATAGTTGAGAATATGCCAAACTATTGCGACTTACTATGGCCTACTTTACAGTAGCAGTACTAACATAATGCCTTGCTCGTGGTTGGTTGTTTTATATTCTAAATGGCTGAGTAACTGGTTTGTGATATGGCGACTGAGTCAGTGGAGGTTTATCTAAAGTTGGGGGAGTGAAGCGGGGGAGGGGGTGGGCAGGCGAGTTTGGTAGCTGTCTTAGTGGGTCAGTAGTCTAGAAATGTCGCTTCCAAGTTCTCTTAATATATCTCTGTAAACAAAAACAGCAAGCAGCAAAGAAGATACAGGTTTGGAAAGAAAGCCAATATACGACCCTCGTTATAGAATCCCTTGCTTAATATTTAGGA
>JAULCC010613348.1:0-10369 GCA_032358795.1 Nuttallia obscurata
ATAGGAAATATGTTTTGTCAGTTAATGAAGACAATGCATTTGAAGAAGGTACGTCCATCATGGGCTAAGAAAGCAGACACCAGCGTTTTAGAGTAGACTGGGTACTATATTATGCTGTTGTCAACGACTTGTTCCGGTTTTGACGAGTTTTTACAACTTTAGGGTCGCACGGCTATCAGCTCACCAAGCAAAGCAGTTACTCCCGGCAGATGGCGCTGTCATGGTTATTGTTAAGAATCTAACTTGAACAAATACTTTCCGATCTCTATCAATATCTTACACAGTATATGCATTATGCGTGGCTATACTTTCTTTGTCGAGTTTTATATCACATAGTCGATATCTCGGAAAACAGGTATTATACACCTTTACATGAAAATATTGTTAGTCTTTTTGTAGTCCGGACTCAACATATCTAGGCTGAGTTTGATAAATACCAATATCTTATAACACGGGAGTCATAACCATAGGTCTGGACTCCTGCTCAAAAGAATGTTGTCTGACGTCAAATATCAGCCATGATATTTTGTACTCTCATACACTTTGCAATCAACCTTCTTATTCAACACAGATGTATATTGAAATAGCAGTTTTCCCTCTTAATGCATAGGACAATGTTAATGTTTCTCAATGTGTGTCAGAAAGTGCGCCTTAAGAAGTACATGTAGAACAATAATATTACCAGGTTGATCTATATTTGGTGAATATGTATTCACATATTTCACATTTACAAGAACTTCAAACAACTTCAATACATAGAAATTGGATATAAAATAGGAATAAAAGAATCTACAGAATTTAACATGAGTATGATTCATAGCTACTTTAATACTTATATGTAAAACAATACTTATCGTTGATTCTGCGATCGTGATTTATATATATCAGCTGTGATATAACATTGTAGACAAATATAATGATTCAATTAATTTGTTGCCATGAATGAGCGATTAAAATGTGGCTGTTGATACCTCGATATAATGTGCTCATTAACTTTAGAGTATTCGAAGTTACGGCATCTCTAAAGTAACTCTAATGTCCTCTTTATATTTATCTTATATGCAAGCAACCGTTCTGGCGATATTTTATTTAGGTCTCAGCTAACTGCATGCACAATTTGTGTTCGAAAGAAAAGAAACATGGCTCTATCCCTGCATTTCAGAATTGATAACATGCAATACCAATACGCATTTTCATCTTAAATAATGGCGCGTGTTTTATCCACGGTGTTGCCTTGGTTTCCGGATAGGACTTCCGGTGTATCCGCCGAGCTGGGCTTATTCTCGACAATGCAATAACGCAATTGAAACATAAATCACTCCTTTCTTCGATCATGGCATTTTAATCCGTGATTTTCTAAGATTTCCAGAACTTTCGAGACGAATATCCTTAAGTAAACCTCAGGGGACACATCAGAACGTTTCTCAGACAGTTTGTGGAATTTATAGACCACCATTTGTGAACACGCTAGTGTCAATGATTGAAGGGCCCTTCTCCTGTGGGCGGAGAGTAATATGGAAAATATCATATCGTAATGTGAGCTGTAGTTTCTTGTGAACTTTGTTGATTGACGGCGTCATTAAGGATCCATTAAATTACAAATAAAAGCTTTTGTAGTTTTTGTTAAGTTGTCTATAAAGAAACCAAACAGCATGTCTTTTTGATAGTTCATTTAACGTCTGCGTATAAAAGGATTAAAGCGATAAGATAGTATGCAACATGTGTATGCATGAATTAAGCATATAATACATTTCATCATAATTATGACCAATTTAATAATAGATATCCATTACTTTTATTTCTTATTTTAAATTTCGTACGATTAATGATTATCAACAGGCAAGTCTCTCTTTTGGGTATATGTGTGTGTATATATATATAGATTAATATCATATCTCCGAAAATTTAGAATTTCGAGGTAAATTTATACTTTATAGTATATTGGCGAAATATATTCGTACTAGCTAGAATAAGTTAATTACAAAATCTTTCTGTAATGATTGTATTTTTAGAATAATTATCATTTTCAAGAGTTTGAGAAATCACAGCACATTACGTGTATATAAAAAAATATTTCCAAGTGTGTGTTACTAATTATTTCTTGTAAAACTTGAGTAATTATTAATTATAACATGACGCGTCGGGCTGGCTTGGTGTATTGCAGTATGTCCGGATAGCGCAGTGGTAACGCGCTCGCTTCTCACCAAGTTCCGGTTCGATTCCCGGCAGGGGATAGTATGAGAGAGGGTTCTGTAGTGGTCTCCCGTACGGACACGTAGGTTTTCCCCGGGTTCTCCGGTTTCCTCCTACAATAAAGACCAAACAAAAACGCCTCCATCCGCACCAACGAGAGTGATTAACCTTTAGCCTGCTGACAAAATGTCGTCTGCTTAAACTGCCGTCTGTCTAGATTTTAAAATTCATCATAATCGCCCAATATTTGCAGAAACAATTGATCGAGTGTCAAACAGCTTGGATCCTGATTAGAGGCCGAGTTACTCGGCGTCTAATCTGGATCCAAGCTGTTTGCAAATTCTATCACAGTCGCCCATAGCAGGCTAAAGTTTAATATAAGTTGTAAGAACTTGCTTCGCAATCGTTGTTAAATAAATAAGGTTTAAACTTTATTGCAGTATTTTTATTGCTTAAGACCAATATCCAGAAATGACACCAATACGTGAATATATTTGCAGCTGTGCGACGGTAACGGTATTGGCGGACGGTTTGAGTAGATTACTTGAAGGGAAACATACAAATAAGTATGTTAAGATAGCTTAAATACCTGGCACACAGGAGGTTTATCTTAAGTAATATTCAGGAATTACAATTCAACCCTATAACTGTAGACTGCCTTTCTCCTGTTTATTTAAATTACTTAATGATATAAAAACGTAAAGCCGCCGACTCCTGAGTTAAATTATAAATAAACACTTTAAACTAATATAAGTGTGTATTGTTTCCTGCTACCGCGGAGTAAAGTTCAAGAAATTCTATTAAATATCTAATCGCATGAGTTATCATTTCAAACATTTAGATTGAGGTTTTCGATACCGGAACTGTTTTTAATTCAGTACCTGTTTATCTTCCACTAGCTGTGTATAAAATATGTTATGTGCATTGATTACATATTTGCTATTAAGACTTTGTACAGACAGTGTTGACGATATAGGCATTGATTTAGTGTTTTGTTGGCAATACTATACCATTATCGGACCATCAACCACTTTGGTTCCAAGGAGTCGCCGATAAATAATAATAATACATATATTCGTTTCTTTGTAGTTAACTATTACTCCCTGGTAAGGTCTTATAACCGTTTTGGGGATTTGAACGATATGATAAAAGCCAATTAATAAAACCATCTGCAGTTCAGTAACGATTCTGCAGAAATAAAAGGCATTTAACTGGAAGTTAACGGCTATATTTTGAAAACAATTATTCTGGCATATTCTGGAAATCAAACATTGGGGATTTTATAACAAAGATAGTTGAGATATTTATTTGAAAGAAACATTTCTAAAACTTACACTATCATACATAACAATAAAAACACAATGCCTCTACTTTATAATAAGTTTTGGTGGAACATCTAGATAAAAGTGTTATTTAACAGATTTTCAAATCTTATTGTGTTTGGAATTTTATTGAAATAAGGACTACAGACGTACACAAACAAAATATGTAAATTTATATTCCTCCATTGAATAACTTTAAGCATAAAAACACATACTGACTAATAAAATGTTACATATTTATAAGTGCCACTTTGATAGGAAAAAAACATTATCATAACCAGTACGTTTCACATGTTTATCACATCCAGTATATCGTGGTCCAACATGGGGTTCAATAACATCTAGTTACAACTTGAAGACATAGAATCTGCAACTTGCAGTTTCAATGGCCGTACATTAAAATGAGGTATCCGAAGTAATTTTCATTAACTTTTAAAAATCTTTTGTAGCTGAAAGAAACATAATCAGCTGCATACAAAAACTGGATGGCGCTAAATATTCGGATATTTAAATATTGAAGTATAATATTACCTGAATATCTTTCCCTTTCGGAATTAAAGAATGTAAGGCAAATGAAAAGCACTTTTCAAATCATTTCTGATTCATAAAATATGTCAGTGTCTTTGTATAAATGTCCTGCCCATGAATTATACCTTTGACCCTTAGCCTGCTAAACGCGATCTTGATAGAATTTGCAAACAGCTTGGACCCAGAGCAGACGCCGACACGCGTCTGCTCCGGATCCAAGCTGTTTGACACTCGGCCAATTGTTTCTCCAAATATTGGGCGAATCCGATGAATTTAAAATTCCAGGCAGACGACAATTTTAGCAGACGACATTTTTCAGCAAGCTAAGGCTTAACGTTTACAACGGCAAGTTGTAGGTAAGTAATCAAATACAGTAATTATTATTCAAAGTTGATGGCTGTTTTGCTAAATATGCTAATATACTAAAATGTTGATGTCGTCATGACTCATGGCGACCGTCAATTTGAATATTCTCTATATGCGATTTAGCAAATAATCAACGGTACATGTACATTTAACATCCGTCTCAATGCAAGACATATGTATGAAGGGCATTCTGACGTTTACACATATTTAAACTATAGAAGTGTCCGTAACAAAAAGATGCTATAACAACAACTTCAACTAAACTATGACAAAAAAGAAAATATTTTTGGGATGACACTTTGATATTTTACTGTACAGCAATGTTAACGGTTAATTGATATTGTAAGATCTTCGTTAATAGAAGAGCCACATATTAAAGCGGATTTGGTGGTCTTCGTTACATTTATATAACTGAATATTAATCAAATACCTAAACTCTTAGTAATAAAGATAAGATTTATTTGACAAAGACACATAGTACATTGTTGTTATAATCGTCTCAAATGCTCAACTGTAGAACCAGAGTAGCATCTGTTCGATTGTTTAGAACCAAATTACAACTCTGAAAAAAACTGATTTACAGAAACAGCAAACACAGTAACCTTTAGCCTGCTAAGGGAGACCGTGCTAGAATTTGCAAACAGCTTGGATCTAGATTAGACACCGAGTAAATTGGCATCTAATCTGGATCCAAGTGTTTGACACTCGGCCAATTGTTTCTCCAAATATTGGGCGAATCCGATGAATTTTAAAATCCATCCAGACAATAGTTTAAGCAGACGACATTGTTTTCAGCAGGTTAAAAGTTAAAAAGAACAAAGAAGTTTAACCAAAGAAACACTAGTGGTTACGTTTTTACATGGCAATCAATATTTATAATACATTGCGCGGTATTCAGCAAAAAGTAAATGAAATAGTTATCAATTTTGTTCAGAAAGCAGATAATCGACATGTTAGAACATTTTATCAACATGCAGTTTTTATCAATTTATCAAATTTCAGACAGCCTATATGACGGAACTAAAACGGAATGAAAATGGATAAAAGTGCATGCTGGCCTTTAGCTTTGACATGCAGGTCAATATAACCGACATTCAGAAACTAAAATCAAATTACCCTTCTTTATCGGAGAAAGTTGATAGAACCCCTAATATGCAGGATGTTTTCATACTAAGTCTTCGAGATAAAATCTCCTTAAATGTCAAACTCAGTACGCAGCAACCACAAATTATAGATAATACACACGTTACATACGATAAATTTGGTAAGTGCAATTTTAGTATTGATTTTTTACTTTTTGAAGAGAGAGTTTTAATTCATTTGTATGAAACTGGAGTGTTTCACGTATATCACGTTACGTTTATAGAAGTAAGGTTAATATTAGCTGCATGGTAGCAGAAATTCTAGAAAGCAGAATAATAGTTTTCAAACAAGCAAGCTCACCTTGCCATGTTAAATAGTGCAACGTATATACATGTACTATCAAAATACACCAAAGTGGGTTATATCGGTCGATTCTACATGTGAAGAAGAAAAAAAGGTGTGATAACTCATATTATCTTAGCAGAAATAACATTTAGATTTGCATTGCGATAAAAAAACACAAATCACCTGAATCTGGTTTGTATGTTTTGTTCGTGTTTTTTTACCTAAATGGCAATCACAAATACACACGTTTATGGGCTCATGGTATTAATCAGTAGTATTAACGTATTGTGATTATAACATTGTAGCAATGCTCTTTTATACTGTGGTCTCAAAATGAAGTGGAGTGGAAATACCTTAACAGTTAACGTGGCGTGACTCTGTAACGAATTGGACCCTTAAGGTCAAGGTGTCACCCTAGTCCATATTTGGATAAATACAGTCCACTATTACGTTTTAATTGTGTGTTGTAATTGCTTCATTTCAAAAGGTATGCAGGAAAGAGTAAGTATTGCCTCCAAGTATTTTCGTAGAAATGAAAAATTGAAAACAAATCTATTACAGAAGACGCCATTAAAACACAGACCAATTCTTTCGATTCTTATACACCAAAACAACAAATAACGAATGTATTATCAATATGTTTTCAATGACTGGATGTGTTCTTTAGAAGAAATGCAATATATGTCATAAACAATTTTGCGAAAACAATGTTTAAGTATGTTGCCTTCGAGTCTTCAACTATATTTCAAAATCATATCCATACATTACAAGAAGTACTTAAAAAGCAAAGCGAAGCCAAAAGCAAGAAAGATTAATCAAACAATTACAAAAATGACCGATTTCAAATCCGGCATACAGAAACAATTTTTTTACTTAATTCATATAGTGACATAGCAGTGTAATCATAGGTCCCCGCTGTATACAATATGTACAGCTACTAGATGTAACACAAACGAACTGACAAAATACATCGTAATCACAAAACACATGATCTCCAGAGGTACATACTTTTTATAAAAACCTCTGACATCTAAATCATCTTAATATTCAAAGTAGCATGATGTTTGACATCGTGCTGAAATATGATACTAGACACAGCTTGACTTTGTTCTACGCAAACGATTATTAAATATAACACATCATCTGTAGAGTTCTTTCGGGAAAGACAATACGAATAATTTGCCATTGGCATTATCTGCAACACTTTAAAGTACTGTTATGATTCCTAGAAACGTGAAGACATGAATATAATCTTTTCAATCGTCATTTCGAATTTTATTAGTTACATTATGTCTCATTGCCATCTGCTATTGGCCGAATATGTAGACGTTAGTATGCACATTTTGATGAATTGTTTAATAATAATTGTAAGTGATCCTGATTGAATTTCATGTCGTAAATAAAAACAATAACCGTAACGCCGGTTGCTCCTGGCATAAATTGATTGTTCCAATCACATCATGCGAAACATTTTCTTCTGTGTCTGCAAAGAAAATGAAATCAACAATGATCAAAAGTGGGTCGGCACCAGTGTATGCTAAGATAATTAAAAAGGTAATATATAATGGTATAAGAGGGAGAAGGTAATATCCGATGACAATCATTTCAAAGAAAAATATATATCAAGCAGAATTGCAAAAACATATGTACATAGAACTGTAACACAATTAAATATTGAGGAATTTCCACAGACAATTCATGTGTCAGAAGCAGATTTTATTGACAACAGATTATATTGCCAGTATTGCCAAAAATCCTATGTTTTGTCAATGTATATAGTATAATAGTAAAATTATCCAATAGCAAACATTTTCGTTTTCGTTAGTAAAACGGAAGCCGAACCAAGTAAGATAGTATCCAATGTTTGCAAGGGATTATATTAGGTCTAAAATGGAAAAGTACTTACAACTTGTCTTTATATACAAAAATATATAAAATGATCTACATAAAGTATACACACGTACTTGTTACACAAGCCATTAAAACCATGATTTATATACAAAGTTTACAAGCAATCTGTATGATTAAGATTATACTTTACAACACATGTCTTAGTTCTCTTTTTTTCACCAGATAAGATAGAATCACATCTATTATAATACATTACTGCATGTATAAACAAGTTTTGTATAATGCTACATAGTCTATTGCTGCACATAAATAGCGTATTTACATTGATTCATATAAATAGAACAGTAAAGTGATACATACAGAAACAAACACTTAAAATATACTTTTATACAATACATCACACAGTGATTAATTATTACACATCAAAACAGTCGATTAACTCACACGAAAAATGTAAATAGCAACCTCACATGACTTGAACGTATGCATATGTCGGTAAGCCAGTGTCAGAACCAATTATTGCTGGCAATGGAATATAAAGTTTGTAATCTTTTTTTGTTTTGAAAAATATCTTTGGAAATATTTGATAGGGACATCATATTACCGTTATAAAGCTCCGTTTATTAAAAGACGATTCCGATGATGCGATCACCAAATTCCGAAATAATTCGCGTACTTTACTAGTTTGGGTGTAAACGAATGATATCAGGCAGAAGTTAATAAAGGGGGAACTAGTTTTCTACATGATCTCTGAAAGATATAATTCTACATGAGTAACTTTGTTACGTTTCTTAGCCACATTCTAGCATATGAAAGTCGGTTTGCATCCATTTTAGTTTCCATTTTGGTTTAATTAAATCAGAGCTATATTTTTCTTCCTTTTTACAGAACTTTTTCGAAATTTATGTTCAGTCCTGATATATCTGAATGATATGATAAGACTCTCCGTGTTTTGTTTAAGGATTTAGGAGACCCATGAAAAAATGATGCCGGTATCATCTGTTACCAAAACAAATTATATGCTATACATAATTAATACTTATGTCATTTATTTATTTGTTTTTGCGTATATTTATCTCTAAAATCTCTGCACATAGAACAAATATATAACACTATAGCGGACGCCCTTGTCTGCAACATATTACAGTTTTAAAACATCCTGATAGAAAACCACATTGCATTACTTCTGACTGTGCATTCCTATAGAACATATGAAACCATTTTCTAATGGACGGGCCAAAATTCAAGAGAGAATCTTTTTATCTACAGCAACAAAAAACGTGATATAGACTCATAGGTTGTTTCAAAGTCTATGAGAAGAAGCATTCCATGAATATAATGTCCATCAGTAGATTGAAGTACGAGTAAGTCGTAGATTATTCTAATATTTTCCCCAAAAAATCATTTTCAAAAATGCTTAATAATCGATATGTACATGTATGAGATTTGATAGAACTGATTTTTACATATATTCAATACATCTCCTCCTATGTTGTACACTGTATTGAGAAATGTTATCATCGCTACTTTTTTAAAACGTGTTTAGTCTTATTTCCTTTAGGGATGCATGTTATAAACTTGGTGAATGAGTACATCATACAGAATTTTACGTATATGATTCGTTTAAAGCTCGATTACCTAAAGCGCCCAACTGTTTAAAAAAATGTATTTTCCAACGCTTCAGTCGCTTCTTCCAAATTAATTCTTCCTTCTATGTTTATTGAAATACCAGATGTTAATTTTGAAATAGATATATTATCTAAATCTTTATAAACGTCTTCGTTATCAGAGTGTTTAAGTGGAAGTGCTTTGTACAGCTTCATAGAAAGATTTCGCTTCTTTTCATATTTCTCCTTGGCCTCTAACTGTGTAACAATCTTCTTTTTCGGTAGTCTTAATCACTTTTGTACATTATTACTGTTTATTAAACCGCAATAGTTGTTTTTTTGTTTGTTTATTTGGAATTAAACGTCGCTTTAACAGTATTTCAGTCATATCGCGACGTCCAGCTCATTACAGGTGGAGGAAGACCCCGTGGGACCTCTGCATACTATTTCAGGCACAGAGTGCACCCGGGTAGAACCGCCGACATAACGCAAGACAGCTGAAAGGCTTCCTCACGTGAAAATAGAAAAAAAACCGCAATAGTAGTTTACTGGACGCTTCACGTCAATACTACATTTAACTTTTGAACGAATTAAAAATGCTTCAATTTTTCTCGTGCTAAGATTTTAGTTCCAATTATAAATATCCAGATCTTCTTGATTTACCTTTTTTTCTATACCAATAATTTCATCTCTTATTTCTCTTTCTCGTAGATTGTTTGTTTCCTTCCAAATGATACTCAAGAAGTACTGTCTTGATTGTATGCTGGTTGGGCATATTTCATCTTTATATTATCGATTTTTGCAGTTATCATTTATATGTACACTGGTCTAATGTTCTAACCCGCCACCCTGTAACTTATTATTTCTTTGGCAAATAATGAACTAGAAACTTGTAGGTACCATACTATTCGTAGCAAGTTTCATTTTGCTTTTTTGTCAAGAAATTTGAATTGTGAAATCACACTAACACAATTAATCCACAACTCTTTATTTCATCGGTATACAATTCAAAAGTCACAACTCAATAATCAATATGCCCCACTCGAGCTCTTATGACCGCCTGACATCGGCTAC
>JAULCC010613570.1:0-10368 GCA_032358795.1 Nuttallia obscurata
AGGTTTAGTGAAAATTTCAAAAGAAGGATGAGACATTGGATTAATATTTTTCCAATGGTTCTTGAGAAGATGAAGGCCTCCGTTTGACATGTAAATTAAGAGTAACAATAATTTATAATTAACCAGAAACCTGGGATCTGTTTCGTAGTTAAGCAAGTTATATTTCATCAGCTTATTGCAGTACCAAGTGTTTTCAGATGGCGCCACATCTACTGAGTATCTCTGTCACAGTTTGATACAGTTATAGTTGCCACTGGTTACTAAAAGGTCATTTTCAGGGTTAAGGTTAGCAGACCATAACTATGGCATGTGTGTTCGCATGAGTTGATATCACTGCACCACAGACAAACTAATCTAACAGGTCACATCTCTTTGTTTCATTAACCTTTTGGCTGGAGGGGGGGGGGGTAAAATAAATCCAGAAATCGTTGACATCACTGTATTGGCTAGCAATTCATTGGACAAAATCATAAACAAGGATTATTGTACTATTTCTGACTTTTTTTAACAGAAATTAAGATATGGAAAAACTGAAGCCTTTATTTTTGGTATTTGTAGTGTGTTACTTTGTTTTGAGCAAGAACTAGAATAAGTTTCTGCAATAGTTTAGTTACTAATGATCATGATTAATTGATGCCAATGTCAGTGTATGTGACCTTGATTGCATTTAAAGGTAATATTACAAATTTTAATCTGATATTGGTTGTTTGATTTCTGGATTTTCTTTAAGCACTGAGAACTAAGTTTGTTTTATTTGTCCTGATATTGTTGAAACATTAACATGAAATTGTAGCAAGCTGTTTATTTGTTCCCATCCCAATTCAGCACCAAATATTTGACTCGGTTATTTGATGCATAGTGAGTTTGTGTGGTTTGAATCAAGTATTAATTTCTGTGCTATTATAACAAAATATGAAGTAGATATATTGAAAAACATTGTTTCCAGAAACACACTATATTCTTCTTTGCCTGTTTTCCTTTCTTTAAAACCAAGAATTTACATACAAGGTAACAAATGTATGTTCTGAAGCCTGTTTTCTAACATTTCAGCCCCATGTGGGCCTGGGGCGTGCCTATGTGGCACAAGAATTTGGACCACTGCTTAACCCTTGCACAATTGTAAGAGGGGACTAATAGGGTTTTAACATAAACTGGAGTTTCTGTATCTCTGATTCGCCAGCAGGTATTAAGTTGTTAGATCCATACCCCATATTTTTATCTCCATGTAAATGAGATGTGAATCCAACAAGCTAATTCCTGAATGGCGCCATATAACCTTTACAGTGTTGTGGTGCTGTAAAACCCAACTCAGACTCAAACTCTAACATTTCTGATAATCTCACTATTTCGAGTCTGGTTTGACTCATATTTTGCTCCATTCCTCCCTTTCAATTGATTAATTTATTTTGTACAAGATTTCCATACATGTTTTGCCCGGACTGCTCCTACTTTTTTCAGACTTTTACAACAATGGCAGGTCAGAATGTATGATTTAAGATATAAATATCCAAGTATTACACCTAGAAAGGCCTTTGTAGACTACGAAGATAGCACAGAGTTTGCAGATAATTTGATAAAGTCTAACATCATCAAATTAAAAGTGAAGTTAGTTAAAAGATAAACTTCTCCTGGTTCAACTGTATCAGTCCACAGACATTTGAATTTAAACCAATGTCACATTACATGGAAGTACTGTGAAACAACAGACAGTTAAATCTTCACTCAAAGCATTGAACATCCTTGTATTGTATAAGATCATATCTGAATAGCAGGTCTGCATGGACCAGAATGTATTAAACCAAACATGACCTTCACACATGTCACACTAGAACATTGTGTTTGGAAATACATTACAGTTTTTATGACCTTCACACACATAACCATGGAAACTGACAGTCTCATAGGATAATTGACTGTACCTCACCTTATATTCTATATTTATCATTTCACTCTTTTTCCTACCTTTCACTGTTATATGCACATTACAAACTCTACTAAATAACCTCAAAATAACAATCAAAATTTTAGCAATAAAAGTAAAATTTGAATAGTATGTTTTCTATTCTTTAAAAATTTCTAGTCAGGAACTTTATTTATTTGATGGAAATTTGTTATTTCAATATGGTTAGATTGATGGCATTGACCATTGACCCTGAAATGACCTTGACCTTGATAAACAGCTTGCTGTTTTTGGCAGCTAACTGACATAGAGGCAAGTTGTCCATATTTGCATGGAAAAATGACATTTGCAGTGATATTTGTGTGAACTGAGTGTTAAAGCTGTTATGAGTATCCTGGCTTTATAAACATGTCATTGTGCTTTATCTGATTGGCTGAGAAAATTTGATATGAGGTGTATATAATTGTAGCATAGGAAACATTGTATAGTTTGAATTGTAGGATTGTGTATAGATTCAATTTCATACCACAAAGATATGATGTCTTGTGAGTGATGTCAGCTTATTGGCAGTGTATTCTCTCCCATATCAGATTGTGTCAGATTATACTACCTGACCATATATCCAATGCTTGTTCTAAAAATATTATTTCTGTATATTGGGAAAAGTAAATGTTGATTCATAATCTTAACTCTTAGCCTGCTAAGTGCGACCGTGACAGAATTTGCAAACAGCTTGGATCCAGATTAGACTCCGAGTAACTCTGTGTCTAATCTGGATCCAAGCTGTGTGACACTCTGCCCATTGTTCCTCCAAATATTAAGCGAATCCGATGAATTTTAAATTCCAGGCAGATGACAGTTTAAGCAGACGGCACTTTTTTCAGCAGGCTAAGGGTTAATGTGTATGGGTTGATACATATCCAGTATAATTTGCAATGGTTTTGTGGAAGGACATGGAATAAATACACTAACAATCATATTGTTTTATGATTTGAATGAAGATATTCTCCAGGGATGTGTTACCATTATTGGATCATTTGCTTGGTGAAAGAATTTTTAGTGCTACGCTCATTTTAAGATGTATCTAATTATGGCCTAGTTTGTATGTGTCAGAGATAACTTACATTTATGTCACTGTAAATTGGCATTAGCTGTTAGACCATGCACTATGGACCTTACCTCACTTGGCGTAGATGTAGAAATTTTTATGTGTCCCAGTTTGAAACCCTGCATGCATTGTAATGTAAGTTGCCATGGTTACAGAGAAACTCCGACAGAATGATGAGAATTTAGCAGCTGTGTTAGAAGAAAGACAAGGAGTTATTGCAGAAATTCTCAATGTCACCCCTACAGAAATTTCAGAGAAAACAGAGGTAATTACCCTTATTTCTATTTTATTTCTTTAACACCCAAAGGGCATACAATTTAGACCAAATGTCATGGTTAAAACTAAGTTCATTATTTTGCATATATGATACCTGCATTCTAAAATAGTGTGAATAAACAGTCATGTGATATATGAGTTTTAAAATAAGACTGTCATAATAAGGTGTTTTTAAATGTAATTGCCTTTAAACTTTGATGTTAAATGTTTCTTATCACTTACACTTTAAATGAAATAAAGCTACTTTTTTTCTTTTTTGTCAGTTATTACAAACCCTCTGGGAACTTCTAACAGCCATTTTGAATGATATCTTGTAAGACTGATTAGCAAGGAAATATTTTTATGACTGTCTATACTTGCAATGTTTACAGTCATGTTAACTTCAGTTGCAGTTGGAACAACAATGTATTAAACAAATGTGATTTTCCCAATTAAGTTGTTACCATTGAAATTTGCTGTATGTTTTACAATGGATGACTGGCTTGTTTGTTTCAGGAGTTGATGGTGAATGATGACAGCGATCCCCAGGAGCTTATAGCAGTATGTCAACATCAGGCTACACAGCTAGTGGACCTGATGAAAGATACATCACTGAGTGCCCTCCAGCCGGACGATTGTAGGTCCTTGTAATCATGTACTGGGGGGAAAGGGTTATGGGGGTAGGGGTTAGGGGCGGGTAGGCAGTTATTATGTCACATTGGTTTCAGTTCAGTTAGTACTGTATTTAGGACTTTGTCCACATTTTGCAGTGCATGATGTGTTAACTGAAGTTCTAGTTGATTTGTGAAGTTGAAGCATGTATTGACCTCCCAGACTGGACTTGAGGTGTTAAAACTATGTCATGAGATCACTCACCTGATTGTTTAAAGTTCTCTTGTCATTTCTATGCATCATTTTATGATGAGATAAGGTGCTGCTATCACCTAAGGATCAGTATACCAATTGTCTGTCAGTCAGCTACCTTGGGTCTTCACCGAAAATCTTAATTTTAACTTATACTATCACATTTCAATTACAATGTGCTAATGTGGATGAATACAAATGCTTCCACAGGGCCTCTAACCAGCCATATCACATCAGTTATGTAACTGTTATTGCTGAAAACTATATTTTAGACAGGCATATAATATGCTCCTGTTATACATTGGTTGTGTGAAGAGTTTCTTTAAGTTGTATGTACTCAGTACAATCTAGTGTACTTGTTTGGTAAATTTTATACATTTGGGTAGGTAAAAAGTCAATGTAGGAATTGGAAATTGTTACTCAGATTTGATTTAATGCTACTGTTGATTTTCTTGTAGGATTTAGTAGGTGTTGGCCATGTCAATTTCTCATTCTGTTTTCATGATTGAATAGGAAAATATTAAATTAACTTTGTATATTCGGCCAACATAATTGTAACTTTCAGTAGGAATCATCACTCATTTAGGCATGTTCATGGCTGCACAATCATGACGTAAGATCACCAAACTTCTGCATGTCTTGTGTTTATTTTAATAATTATTTGCCCAAGTCCTTGTAAAAAATTAATCTCTTACATTAATTTGCTAATTTATGGTTAAACAACAGCACATGTGTTCTGTTTTTGTTGTGAGGAAACATCCCGTTATGTCTGAGCTTGCATGGTGCACATAGATACAATATCTGTGTATATATGTCGTACCATAGCCCCCCTGCAAGATATGTGTGTAATGTTTCTGTACGTACCTCCGTCTGTCTCTGTTGCAAACAATGGTTTGAATATGGCCTGCTAATCTACCTATGCCTGTTGAGAACAATAAGATGTACAATTTCAACAATTTAGTTTCAAGAACACAAGTTTTCAGCTCTAGTACCAAATGCAATCATGTTTTCCCATCTTTGATTGGCACTCAAAGTGAACTGTTGTGACCTTGACCTAGATTTGAAAGTGGAACACAAACAATAACTTGGTCCTTTTGACCAAAATGTAGCCATATTAGACCAGACTCACCTGTCTTTTGGACTATTTCTGAAGTTGCATACCCATTTTGATTATCGTTGGCTATCTCTTTGATGCAGTTATAGAACAGAAAGGTTCCAAGTTTTGCACTTGTTATTGTAAATGTTTTGTTGTATGTTTGTATATATTCTATATAATTTTTCAGCAGGGGAACATATTGAATCTGTTGAGGACATGTCTCTACCAATTCCCATGGACAAACTGCGTGATATGGCTAACAGAATGAACATGATCCTCACAAACTTACTGGTAAGTGTTATTTTACAGTCAGCAGCTTGTCTGTCCACCTGTTTACAAGCTGTATCTGGACAGTTTGTCAGCAAGACGAAGCTAACTGGCATTAAGTTAAGTCAGTATTTGTTGTGTCAGATAAAATTTGTGAGATTCTTGTTTATCATATTATATGATCTTTAGCTCATTCAAAGTCTTTTTTTTGTTCATGATCTTAATTCCAAGTAGCATCCTTTTTGTTTGGAATTAACAAAGGGTATTGTTTTAATTAGCAACAATTGTTTAACCATTTCTGTAGAACAATTGTTGATTTATTTAAAACATAGTTGTAGATTTTAGAACTCCTCCGAGAAAAGTTGATTGTCACTGGGTTTTCAAAATTTCTTCAACCAAAACCTTGGCCCCACCCACTAGGTGATAGTTTATAGTGCTCTCATGCTGAAGTTGTGTTTATATATGTCAGTTTCATGCTGCTTTCAGTGAGAAATAAACAAAAAAGAGCATTATGAAGACGGGATAATTCCCAACTTGGAGATGTGTCATTTTTATAGTGCAAATTAAAAATGGTCAGTTTAGTCTTGGCTGGCACTACAAAAAAACTTTGAATGCATTCATAAAAGGAAAAAAGTAACTTCAGAGAAGGAAATGACAGTGGGAGAAAAACAAGAACCAAGAGATTTCTTGATTTTATTGTTAGTTTGTTAAAGGTATTTTTTGGAAATTTTGTTTAAAAAACATTGTATATGCCACTCTAAAAAAATCATTCGATATTTGTTAAGGTGGTGCCTTACTTAGTGTTGAATAGTTATCAAAGATTGCTGGAAAGATTTGTTATAAAACCAGGTTATATTTATGACAATTGGCTCTCCAAGTGGGATCATCCTAGAATGTAGAGTTGCATGAGATAATGCTTTTGAGTCCATGTTGTAATGGTTTCTATTTATCTCTCTCTTTCCCATAAATTTTTATGATGATATACCAAGAAAATGTAACATTTTTTTGTTCTTTTCTTCCTCCTACATGTTAGTAATCTCTTGTGTCTGAACAGAGTGAGTGTTTCTTCAACTTTGACCTTTAATAATAGCTGAAACTGTATAGACAGGTTGTATTTTTGCAATCCAGTAACCTCTACTGACCTTGCCCTTGGTTTTACATGTGACCTTTATGTCATAAATGACCTCTATTGTCACCATTGTGTGTGGTTTTTTTTAGTCACATTGAAATTCATAACCATTTAAAATTTGTTATGTACTGCAATTTTTTAAGGGGTATATATATATATAGTCAAGATTGCTCTTGATCAATTACCATAAATTTGTGGATGACATGGCTGTGGTTATAGGCTTTATCTTATATTGTCTACTGAAAAGAGGACTTGATGGTTGTTTACTGAAAGGTTTCAACATATGTTCTTTCCATATGGCTGTTGTTATATAACTTACATCAAGGGCTGAGGAACACATATACAAAAGTTTCATTTTGAAGTAAGGTACAACTTCCTAAGATATTCTTACACTAGCAGAAGTAATATAAACCATGTTCTGGTTCTCTTGCCGTATGTAAAGGTTTTCTTTTGTCTGTGTGCCCTATTTCAGATAGTCACCTAGCAACTGAACTGAGCCAGAAGCTTATTTGCATTTTGTTTTATTGATATGAAAAATCATATAGAGGTCAAGTAACATAATCATGTGATATCTGGGAAAGTTGCACAAGAACATTACAATCATAAAAGGCAAGCAGTCAAGTGACAGATTTACAAACCAGCCAATATGTATTAAAAAGAAGCTTGTAGTGGTCAGAGGGTTTTGTAATTGAATGGTTCTAATAGTTTAAGATTTCCACCAGAATCAGCCAGCAGTATTTCTATAAGGGAGACAATTTTTCTGTTTTATTTAGTACTGGTTCTACCAGGGAAGTATCAAAGAGATTTCTATACAGAACAATTAATGGTAAAAACTAAATAGGATTAAACTAATCAGTTTAAATATCATTCATATGGATTGATATTAATGTATGTTGGTACTGTGTTTGTTATATATATGTATCTGCAAGGTAATTGAAGAACCCCTATGATTTTTTACACAGATCTCACATCATTTATGTCACTTTCATAACAGTTTATAGATTTTATTTTTGGAATTGATTTACATTTATGCTATAAAGCATTTTAGGATGTGAAGTAATTTTTACATTTGAAGCAAGGTGCAATAATTAGTTATAGAAAAGGTGTGTATCAAGAACTTGATTTTTGACCCCAAATGTCATAAAACTTGATTAAATGAAATCTCAATGATACAGACCAAGGTTTTTATTTTAATGTAAAACTAGAAAAAAAAATCTAGATTGTTTTTCAGGTAAGGATGGTCATTTGGGCCAAAAGTTTTTAACTTTATACTTAGGTCCTTTATACTTGTTTATGTTAGTTGTGTTCTGTTGTGACCTGATCACAGGACAGTACTGAAGCCTGACCATTTCCCATGTGACAGACGACATTCCTTACAACATTGTCATTGTTGATGTAAATGTACATGTTCTCTATGTTTTGTTTATTAGGCACAAACAAGAGCCATGTCAACTCCCGTATCCCAGGTCAGGGCAACAAGTTGCTAGGCAACACCCTTCAGTTAGGCCAGGCAACCAGGCATCGGCCATATTTGGATGAAAATACATCTATGTGTTACAATATCAGATATTATTATGAATATATATTTTCTGTAAAAAATTTTTAGATCATTTTGATTGATTTCAAAATTGAAAGATAGTTTTGAAAAAATTCTGAATTCAGGTAAATGAGATTTTTTGTTATGAAAGTGCATAGACAAAGAGACTTAAATATTTCTGATATCTTTGCACACTGAAATATTCAAATCTAAATAAGGCCAAGTCAGGCAGTTTTCTTATAATATTTTGATTTAGTTTAATTCAAAATTTAAGCCCTAACAAAACAAGTTTATAACAATTGAACTATTTACTTTCCTGGTAAAAAAGCTGATGATAGGAAAATCTACTTTTGTTTCCTCAGACTTTACCAATTTCCTTTCAATCAGGAAAATATTTAGCCAGTTTTCTAGTGGTACAGACTTGTGTTTAACTGAAGGGATGTTCAATAAGTCTATCTTGTTATTTCAACTAATAACTCTGCCCTGCCTTGCCAGCTAACACCATTAAAGTTACTGACAGTATTTGTTAGAATACTCAAGTGCAGCCAGACTTATTCCAGTATATGTATGTATATATACTAATGCTTGTGACTTTGTAAATGCTTCACTTTGACAAATGCCCGTGGGTCAATACCATAATGTAGCTTTGTTTTAAGAGAGTTTACCAAAATGTGTATTATTTATTTCTCAAACATGTTTGTTATTTTGGGTTTGAAACTTAAGTTTCTAGTTTGCAGATGCGAATGATTTTGGCTTTCATTTTTTATGCATCATGCAACAGTTTATGCAACTACTAACAGTTTATGACAATAGTAGGTTTCTTCAATCATCCTATTGACTGTTTAACTAGTGCAGGTATTGTCATAGCAATACTTACATTAGTAAATATTCAAGAGTGATTTCTATATAAGACGTTGGTAGACATCATTGTTTGACAAGTTTACATGATAGGTATATACTAATATTCAGCCACTTTACATTTGGTAGTTATTAAGAAGAAAACAAGATAATGAAATCAATCATTAGTATATATATGTAATTATAATTTGGGCACCATGTACTATTCTGTTGCATGTAGTTTTTCTGGAAATGTAGTGGTTTAAGACGTTTAGTCATTATCACACAGGACAAATCATGCCATTTGTTAATATTAAATTGTAAAAATTTAAAATATCAAAATTTGTTGGTAAAATTAGCTTTGATAACTTTGAACTGAAAACAGTTAATTTTATGATTTATCTAAGGCTTAAAAATGTATATATCTGTATGAAATATATATTCCAGTTTAAATAGATTTTGGCTAGTTTTACCCTCTGCTTTTATATTGGACTATTCCTACCAGAGTTTTACTGTTCTTTTCTTGAGGCTTGTAGGAAAGTTTTAGATATACCTCTATACATAAACTCTTTAACATTATTCTCATCAGTTTTGGACTATTCTTACCAACTTGAAGTTATTTATAAACATATCAACATTTGTGGTCTTGTGGGTATTATTTCTCTCAGAAGCTACTGCTGTTCCTCCTCCAAGACCACTCAGTTCAACTAGCTTGAAGGCTTATAGGGTACTGATGTTATAGGGGACATGTATGGGGGGAAAATTAAAACTAGGGTGTATAATAACGAAGGATAATGGTTTTCTATGTATCTGTACTCGGAATGCAGTTGCCATAATATTAAGCTTTCACATTATTGTACAGAATTGGAGATTTTCACATAAATTTTGTGCACTTGGTAAAAATGATATATTGTGCAGATGGAAAATAAATAACATAGTGAGATAATAGGTTTGGTTAGTTAACTAAATATTAGAAGAAAACTGACTGGGTGCTTTACATGTGTCAGCTTGAATATTTCATTTTATTTTTTAACATTTTGAATTCTGACTTGATTTCAGTCTGTTCTTGGACAATTATTGCAGTTTTTTTAAATTTATAACAAACTTACATTGGTGTGTTGTATGAAGACATTTTTTCCAGATTTTTTGCCTTGCAACACAATATGCTGGTGCCCGCCTTAATTTTTGAATCTACCATGTTTTGAGTCTGTGTCTTGCTTATTCTACACATTCCTGCAATCATTTCATTGGACGTTTGAGCATGTAACTGTGAGATTTGTTTGTCCATAGCAAAATATATATACAGCCTTATATCTATTACTAGGATATTGATTTTGAGGTATGCTTCATTTACAGTTATATATCCCAAAAGAAT
>JAULCC010613903.1:0-10367 GCA_032358795.1 Nuttallia obscurata
TGTAATTGTATATGTGTTTCCCCTGATGAAGGCTAACTGCCGAAAGCGCTCGGGTGTTTAAATTTAACTGTTTGGCTTTTCTCTAATTTATATATACAGTGTATATATATTTGGCTCTTGAAATATATTGCACTATATATTTCGAAAATATGTAAAAATTACAAGTTATTTTGGATCAACCCTCGTATATTTTATTGTATATAATGTTCGTTGCAATAGTATATAAAACTAAATAAAAATAAAATATAAAATAAAAATATAGCTTTTGTTCTTCTAAGCTTTGAATGGCTACTATATGAATGACGACTCCATGCTATTGCACCCATGGTCGGGTTCATCATGTGACTGCAACTGACAATAAGCAGATAAGAATACCTAAAATGCATATGCCACTTGAGCGTATTCTTTATATGCCTCTGTCTTGAAAGTTATGTGGCAAATCCTTCATAATTTCCAGGATGCGATGTTAAAAAGGTAGTGTAGATACCCAGTATTCAAACATTTGTCGCACAAAATGCCCTAACTTACTCGGTTATATGGCTTTAAATGCAAATATGGCAGTTGTTACTACTCATCGAGATTCGCATATTTTTTCAGGGATGAGTTTTAAACTAGAGATATCCTTACAACTTCATGTTGCACATCAATAATGTCGGTGATCAGTCGACGAAGGATGGATTATAATGACAGTGACTACCCTTAGTTTGTTTCATTTCCTTTCTCACTAAACTGCACTGATGACATGATACATATGCGCTTATTTACTACCAAGTTCTACCGTTGCATTGACCTTAAAATGTGGTCATGGGACATGTGCGTAACACTTTCATGCCATGTTTGACAATTTTGTCACATATTTTGAATATCGGTAAAGGCATGTGAAAGTTGTTAGCTAGAGACAGACAGACCTGCGGACATACATACAAACCGACAATCAAATGCAGGTGTCATTACAAAATACGTGCCTTCGGGCGTATAAAAACGGTTACCGATTTTTTAATATATATTTATCTATGAAAAGCAAACCCTGTCTCTGGCGTCCATGTTTTGCAAAAGTCTTTGTAAAGGATCACACTTAGTACAAGTTTAACATTGTATATTATTTAGCACACATTTTATCTAACTCTGGCTTGCATTGCTTCATAGAAAACGTATAAACATCGAGATCCTCGATAAAACTGTGTTTATACCAGGTTCCTGAATATATCGAGAAAAGTGAAAAGTTCCCTTATTATACCACATTATAGACTTACTTATACTGTCGAAAGTCAATTCCTTACAGTCAACGTAACAAGTCATAAAGTGTATGATATTAGAGACAGCTTTTGTTTTAATTTACTATTCAAAATGTCAGTTTTCATAACTTAAAATTATATAACTAAAGTCCTTGGTGTTTAATATTATATATATTTGGTTATATGTATATTATTATATTATAAGACAGTCTCTGGAAATCAACATATATTTTTGTGAATGTTTATTATATACTTTAAGACATAATTTATCCGACTTAAATATTTGAATAAACGTTTTTCTTTGTTAAAGAGACCAAACAATGTAATGTAGTATTACCATGCCATATAAAGTCCCCTTCCGGGAGACACCAACCTATATTGCAATGAGTAATATGCGCAAATGATAAAAAAGTTACAAAGGGCAAAACCTCAAGCAGGCATGTTTTGTATTCAATGTCACTGTGACCTTTGACATGCAAAGCACTAAGTGTCTTCTACCTATCATGTCCAAACGCCCTGCTGAGTTTTAGGACTATATCTAAAGGCGTCCTTTAGTTAGCAAGCGAACACGATTATGTTTTCAATGTCACTGTGACCATGACATTTTACTTGAAGACCTCAAAACATAAAGAGCTTCTACTCGTCATACCAAACATTTCTGTCAAATTTGAGGACCATACATCTAGTTGATGTCAGAGACCTTTGATGACCAAAAACAGTGTAGGTCTACTTCTCATCATCCGTAACCCTTTATGTAAAGTTTTACGACAATAGATTAAGGCTTAATAGATTTAAGACTGTGACCTTGGCCTTTAACCTGATGAACTCGACAACGTAATGGTTTTCTACTTGTCATACCCAACCTCCCTGTCAAATTTAAGGACGATAGGTCAGTGCTTTCTGTCGATATGAATCAGACAACCCATATCAATGTTACTGCGACATTGGACTTTGACATGATGACCTTATGAAATTTAATCGATTTATTCTAGTCATTATTCCCAACATTCCTGACAAGTTAAGGAGTTATCTAGTTATCAATATCTTATATTTATATCATCAATATCACGGTGACCTTGACCTTTATTCTTATGATCTGAAGAATGTTATGTTTTATGATTTTTTACTTCATGACATATTTACCTTTAAAGTTTTAAGAACGTATATATAGGCTTTCTTTTGTAAGCCTACAGTCATTTTGTATTCAATGTCGCTGTGGCCTTGGCCTTTGATTTGATGACCTTAAAATCAATAAGTAATTTTTATTCATCATACACAACCATTCTGTCAAATTTGATGACTGTACGTCGATGATTTCTCTTGTTATAAAACGAACTAACTTTTTTGTAATCAATGTCACTGTGAACTTGACCCTAATTAAGTTTGAGGACCACTACTCCAGGTTTTTCTCTAGTAATCAGTCGGACAAGCATTTTGTAATCAGTGTCACTGTGACCTTGACCTTTGACCTGGTGACCTCAAATCACAAAAGGTGTTATGCTTCGTGTTACTCACTACCTATCAAGTACATGTATGAGGTCGCTAGGTTAAGCATATCCAGTTACCTATTAAACAAGCTTTGTTACACCTACCTTCAGACCTACAAACCGACTGACGACCGACCGTTATAGTCATATACCCCTTTTTCTACGACAGCGGAGGCATAACAATTTAATATACTCAGTGCACTATGTTTACACACTAGGAGCGTACTCCAGTAGCATTTTAAGACCTTTTTAAGAAAGTCTATTTCTTTAAAAATAAGAAAAATATTTCCCTTAACGGTAAATGGTATTTCAGTAGCATCATAAGATTTTCTTAGCTTAAACTATCATGAATTAAGAAAGGATAGAAATGCAATCAACTAAACTGAGAAATGAGTATGATTCTCCGACGGTTCTATGAGTGAGAGTTGAAGGGGTAGTGTAGGGGATGCATACTATACAATACACTATGACAATTCCTTACAGTCAACGTAACAAGTCATAAAGTGTATGATATTAGAGATAGATTTTTAATAAGCTATTCTAAATTTCATTTTTTCATAACTTAAACTTATATAACTAAAGTTATTGGTGTTTAATTTTATAAATATTTAGTTATATGTATATCATTATACTATTTGGGACTCGCTGGAAATAAACATATATTTAGTGAATGTTTTTATATACTTAAGATATAATTCATCAGACCTTAATATTTGAATAAATGGTTTTCTTTGTTAAAAAGAACAAACAAGGAAATGTAGTATTGTCATGCCATACAAAGTCCCCTTCTGAGTGACGACATATATTGCAATGAGAAATGTGCGCAAATAATAAACATAGCCACAAAGGGCAGAGTCTGTGTAATAAGTCAAGATCAGATGTATGGTGTTTGTACACTGCACTTCCTCTCAGTTGGCTTGACCACTGTTTGAAATTATAATGACTTCCTTCTATTAATGTTCATGTTATACCCAAGATAAATTATAGGAAAAAAGGTAGTTACTCTGTAACTAGTCAAGATATATTTCTGGTTGAACGCATTGAGTTGTATTGAATTCCGTTGAGGAGTTTTCAGGTTATGTTCCAGGCAAGAAACATGACACTGTATATGCTAACTATCTCGTTAACGATAATGAAGAAACTAAATTAGTAGCACTTTAATTGATAACGTCGGTATATGGCTTGATCATGTTAAACTTGTTCATATTCTGGTAGTCATTATTCTAAGTCAAGTGTTACTATTGTGCCGACCTATTCACTACAAAAGCAGTGAATTGCTCTAAACGTCACCTTTATTATGTTCCTTAGTTACTAAGTGTAAATATTTTAAAACACAATGTCACCAAGACCTATTCCGCTGACCAACAGACTGCATAATCAATAGTAGTCACATGCTAGTCATAAACAACTTGCTTACTGAAAGTGTACTAAAGTGTTCATCAGTTCCAAATCGGACACAATTCTTCTATACAAGCTCACAAAGACTTTGACCTTTAACTAAATAACCTAAACATTAGCAGAAGTCAAATGCTGGTTATGGCCAAATTATCTACCAAAGTTGACATCTCTGTGCCAAAAGGTTTTCTAATAACTGACCGGCAACGGTTTTCAGCACAAGGTCACAACAACCTTGATCTTTCACCAACTGACCCTATACTCAATAGGTTTTATATTCTAGCATGACCGTGAATAACTCCCAGCCTATATAATGTGACATCCCTGGACCTAAGTTTTTTTCAGAGACTGATTTTCAACCTAACGTCACCATGGCCTTGACTTTTTACCCACGGAAACTATAATTAATTAGTTCATCTGGTTTCTTGGCCACTTTGCTTACCATGTATGAGGTCATCTAGGTCAAAGCGTTTGATTGGAAACCGTGGGTACGTGTGGGAAGACGGTTCGATGAACCATATGCCGCCATTCGGTTATAAAATGTCGCTGATAAACCATATAAATACACGCATAAATTAACAAAGCTTAACTAGTGAAATATTGAAGTGAAGAAACAATACTCACGAAGCCTCCTGAATTTTTCCTCGGAGAAGAACATTATTTCAATTAAGTTGACTAGACCTTAAAATCAGGACATGCGACATATTATAGCTATACATGCATAATCTAACGCAATTACTTATATCATACGTTGCTAAACAAATATATTAAATATACAAAACGAAAATTATCCTAGTTAATCAAATCTTCAAACAAGCCTATAGGTTAGGAGAACACGATCATCCATATAAAAATATCATTAAAAACAATTAGGACATGTTTGAAATACCTATTCCGTATGTCATTATTTAATTCACCGTAGTAGATCTCTTCATTTCCAAAGGCTGTAGTAAAACAGAACGGGTAATGCATGTTTTACTGTAGTGGCATAACTCACTTTCTGACTATCTACTGATCATAAAGTAACATAGGTTAAAAATTTCATTGCCTTTGCGTAGTGGACAATTGATTTTGGGGATCAAAGTTTTAAAGGGTATAGACATTGATATCAACCATCACAGTTTGTTTGTTTAACCCTGGTTTGGTGTGGGTATTTGAACATGCTAACACATATTAGCAGCTTATTGTACTTGTGTAATGTTCTCTATGGCACACATCAATTATACACAATTCAATCGAAGTTACGAAAGAACCTAAACAACATTCTTATATTTTAATTATTATTGTACAGTTAAGATATGATGAAGTTTGCAACAACATGAGGAAAAAAAGTTAACATTAAAGAACTGTATTCCTGATGAAGAACTGAACAAGTATGTCAATCAATTCGAGATCATGAGGAATATCTGGAGCCCATTTACAATTTTGGTACTGAGAGCTAAGTTTTTTTTAAACTGCCAATGAAATATGTTTTAACACATTTTATCTAAAACCTCAATAACCATCTCAAAAATTACCTACGACGATTAATTTCTCATACCTCTGTATGTCAGTCTAGTTGCTCAGACTCTTTCTAGAAAAAAATCAATTAACCATAAATGTGCCAAAATTTAAATATCGGAGCAATGCATATTCTTATGGGATACACTGAATTAAGCTCCCTGTAGCAAGTTTAAAGCTAATACTGTTTTGTAAATAGCTATTTATTCTGCTTCAAATAGACCTTGGAAACAATAAGGGAAAAGAATATAGTAACATCATCAAACTTTCAACTATTATCTGATCTCTATGCATTGGTCTATATATAACGGAAATAAAAGAATAATGATGGAAGGCGTTTAATGCAGAACATTCTGAAAAAAAACAAAAAGTACTGGAATAATTTAACAGTATCCTACAAATGTCAAAAAATGCTTTTCATGTGGATGGTGAGGTTTTAACCTGATGGCATTATGGTTAAAACACGATATTGCAATGCTTTGTAGTTATGTTATTATTATTATAAACAAAAGTTACATCTCTCTAACAAAACTCGTCAACAATCTCAAGAGTCTGACCAGAATGATATAATTGGAATGCCTCTTTTAATAAATGCAACAACGAATTCATTTGTTTATGATCAGTAGATGGTCCGAAAGTAATGTTGCCATTATAAAAACATTATAAACTTATACACAGTTTATATATTTTATACATGTAGCTGCAAGCGAACATCACGGTAAAGTAGTTGTTTTAAGACAATAATACATCATTTTATAATTCAAATATATCATTTACTAAGATAATTGTATAGCATACACAACTGATGTCTACTGCATACGATTAAAGAGTTTAAAATAGATTGTCTATGTGAATCATTTATTTCTCATAACATATTTAAAGATGTTATTAAATTCTGTTTACTCCGTAGTTCCGATTTGAACATATAATGTTAGATCCATACAACCATGCAGTTTACTGCAAATTGTGATGTAAGTTTTGATATATCATTAGTATAGCACTATATGTTTTGCAATATGTTTAAGACATTATACAGTTGCCTTATGGGAGTTTGGGGAACACTCAAAACTATTGTCCCGAGGTATACGGGATGACTTTGGAAATGTTTCCCGATGCCGGAAGGCACTTCGCGCATGACCGCCATGTTCAGTAGGCGGTCAACAGTCACAAAACTGTTTCACCCCTGACGTCAAATTTCTAAATTTAGCGGGGAAGAGTTAAAAATGTCGAATTACAATTAATATAGAGCATTAGGTGATACTAGATATTGACCCTTACTGTATAAGTATTCGACTATGAACAGCTTAAATTGCATACATACTGAGCAAGAAACGGAAACATGTTTTTAAAAGAAAACGGATTGAATTTGTTTAAATGTTCTGCAAACAACAACGACGTTATATAATTAATGAGAGTTTGTATACACATATAACTAACCTCCAGTCTGTATGGTTGCATAATATGATATGTTTTAATGTTTTAACTTCATAAGTGTGTGCCAAAGAAAACCTCCCTAGGTCTGACTCAAATTTCACAGCAGCGTCACCATCGAACACATTTGGTTGAGGACCTCTATGTAATGGTAAATGCGTAATGTTTAAGGTCTATCTTTTATTTCGATGCTCTGTCCGATCATATAAGCTCTGCATATTTTCAAGAGAGACAGTCTGATTCAAAAGGCGATCGAAATATTGATCGAATCGTTACGTCATGAAAACAAGATCGAACCCGATCCCACGGCGTCACATCATCGAACACCGCACCGACACTTATACCAAATTGTGTAGTACGAAGTCATATGAACTAAAGCAGATAGCGCTATTTTATTTGCTTAAACTATACAAATTAAAACATAAACGTGAAATTATGATTAGGTTAATATTGTCTAAATAATGGGCATATCACTAATACGGTTGATGTTGAAACTGTTGGCATTTGGCAAATTGGAAAAGTGGTTCTAGAAGAAATGTTGTTTGAAGAAAAGTATTGATAACGGACGCATGACGACGGATAGTCCCCAATCACAATAGTTCACCATTGAGCACTTCGTGCATAGATGAACTTATACAAACGAAAAAATATCAAAATCATTGATAAAGCTGTATTTATACCAGGTTTCAGAAGATATCGAGAAAAGTACCTTTGCTATATCAGATTATAGACTTGCTCATACTGCCTAAAGTTCTATGTATTTATATGTCTAACGGTTTGTATTTATGACGGAATTAAAAGAGGGATATGAATATGATTCTCCGACGGTTCTATGAGTGAGAGTCGGAGGTGTAGTGTAGGGGATGCAGACATACTATGAGCTATGACACTTCCTTAAAGTCAACGTAACACGTCATAAATTCATAAAAATTGTATGATATTGGAGACATTTGTTTAATTATGCTGTTCTAAATTTCATTTCCACAACATAAAATTATTCAACTAAAGTCATACGTCTTTCATTTTTTATATATTTAGTTCAACTCTTATCTTATAACAAATGTGTCAAATACTTTGTCATGCAGATGTTGCTCTCGTGTCTAATAAACGGCTTCAGATTAACAAGAACTGCTTTGGAGGACAAAGGAAGCCGTGTTAGTTCATCTAACAAGTGTAAGTAATAAATCAGCGAAAAGACACGGAACACTGCAAACACTATTATGGTCGTCATTTCCTTGCATTGAGTTGACAACACAGCCATCTCTGGACATATAGACCCAATCGACTACTTACATGTCATATTACAATCAAACAACACATATCGGTTATTTACTTCCGGTCTAGTACTGCTCAAAACATATACAATTATGACATATATCATTTAATGCATATTGTGTAGTCTGCATGAAGTAAGATATGCATAATATGCACTGCGAGAATGAAGTTTGATACCCTATTTGAATAGAATATCCCTGTTTCTTTGCCATATCAGTTAGACCACACACTGTAGTTATCTTACTGTCTACCTGTCATGTTAAACACTTTGAATACGCTTTTTTCTGACTGATAATTGATGCCGTCATATATGTGTCTATCAGAATCATGGAGTCTATAGTACAATGCACTCAATCTTCGTTTATTTCGTAATATCAAACTCATAAAATGATCAATTTTGTTCTGTCCTTATTTGCAAAAGTTTCTCTAATAGGGATGGTTATTTATCTGTCTGTTTTGAACTTCTTGTCAATGTTAATTCGAAACAAATGTTGTTTCTAAAAAGAGTTTAGACGAAAGTGTGTTACTAATTCTTGTTAGGCATATAACTTCCTGAACATATTTTTAACGAAGTGCAAGGCTACCGTCACATTTCTGTTATTTATAGCTGGCGAAGTGAGAATATTATAGCTAATTAACATACTTGCAGCTATTCATACAATAACTATGTCTCAGTAATATAATGTACAAAGTAATAGAACGTACGAAAACACATTACCATCATTTTTTAACCTCAGCATTTTTTGCGAGATAATAATGAAGGCTATAAACGGATGAATTTATCCTTTATCCTTTTTATCATTTATCCTTGATCCTTTTTTTTTTCTTTTTTTTTCAGGACTGCACTATAATTGCAAGCTAATGTTTATTTGTATACATGTTCATGTTCATCAAATTTGTACAAAATAATGTGAATGTTTACAAAGAAATTGAAAGATTCTTCATAAATGCAATGGCATGCAATACAAAATTTTATTTGTAACTACATCAGTACACCTGTTAAAAATAAGTATTTGTTGAAATATCATTGATTGACCAATGAAACTGATTGATGATGTTATGTATATGTCTTTTTGTTTTCCGAGCGTTGCTGCATTATTTATTTTTTCGTTTTGATAAAGATTCGCCCATTATCGTATCATTGGCAATGGCTTCCATTTTATATGTCTAATGCGTTTTTGTGTTTGTACTATTTGTCTTGACGTCCTATAGATAATGTTATTTCAAGGTATACAATCCTACAATCCATTGCCAAAATATATTTCTCGTTCCGTCTGAGAAATTATTTGTTTGTTCGTTTGTTTGTTTGTTGTTTTGTTTGTTTGTTGTTGTTTTGATTATTTTTTTTATTTATTTTTTTTGTGTGTTTTTTTGCAAAGACTGTAATTTAATTTTAAGCTGATGCTTCTTTTAACACATGTTAATGTTCATCAAACTTGTACAAAATAATGTGATTGTTTACAATAAAATTGAAAGATTCTTCATAAATGTAATTGCATGTGTTAAAAATATATATTTGTAACTGCATCATTGATTAACCTAGGAATTGTTGTTGTTATTTATATGTCTATTTGTTACCGGGAAATGCCATGACCTTCACTTGTGCAAAAATAGTACGATTGTTCACAAGGAAATTGAGAGACTCATCAGAAATGCATGTATTTGTTTACAATGCAATTGAGAGAACCATGATATATGCAAATGTACCTGTTAATATAATACATGTATTATATTATATATATTGTAACAACATCATTGATTAACCAATGAAATGAATCGTTGATGTTATGTAAATGTCTTTATGTGTTCCGAGCGTTGCTGCGATCTTTATTTTTCGTTTCAATAAAGATTTGCCCAACATCGCATCATAGGCCATGGCTTCCATTTTATAAATCTATTGCGTTTTTTGTTCTGTTTGTCTTGTCGTCCTGTAGATAATGCTATTTCAAGGTATACAATCCATTGCAAAAATATATTTCCTTTCCGTCTGAGTAATTACTATAATTACTATGCCTTAAGCTGTTAAAACCTTTATTTTTCGTTT
>JAULCC010614014.1:0-10367 GCA_032358795.1 Nuttallia obscurata
TTAAGAGTGCCTGTGGATCATCTATCTAAAAAATCGGTTATTTTTAACTGAAAATCGGTTGCCTTAATTGTTATTGACAACCCTGCTTTAAACAGTTTAATTGTGATATAATTCCCCTTATTAGCCAGGTTTTCCAGTGATATGCCAATTGCTAGAACTCCTTCACTAGACCATTGATAAGCAGCATTAATTAGTAATGAGTTGATTTGTTTACTCTAATGCTGATTAAAGATACTGTGCAGAAGTTGTGGACAAGTCTACATCAAAATCAATGAAATTGACTTGGATCTTGAGAACTGACTTACCACTGTAGATCTAGAGTACAGACTGTCCCAGCTGTTTGTGATAAATTACTGATTAAACTACTTAAAAGTGGCATAAAACCAACCATTCAGTGGTGACACAGTCATTATAGAGACAATTTATTAGTATTTTCATCACAAATAATTTTTGTATATGTATGTTGACACACACACTGTGACAGGATGCAGAAAGTGTCTGCATGGTAAGACATTTCAGTCTAATATAACTCCCCAAAAAATGCAAATGTCTTTTCTTGTAATTCTTTAAATGCTGTACTATATACATTTGATGTTGTGTACTTTGTGTATAAAATATTCTCAATAACTATAACATACTATATTAATTAATAAATACCTGAATCCCCTTTTCTGATTTCAAAATATGTGATTTTATTACAATGTAAGGGATATGGAATACTTCAATGTTAACATTGTTGACTTTGCTTATGCCCTTCGGTACATTTTCAGCTCTTTCAATAAGTTTGATATTTGCCAGAATTTCAGGAATTTCTTACATAGGATAAGAAGAAAATATCCTTTTCCAAAATTTTAATTATCTGTTTTTTATGTTTTTTTAAACTTAGAATAGTTTTTAAAGTAGATCTATAAATTGAAAGGCTAAAGCCCTGTATCCTAACAACAATGTTGTCATAGTGTTCACACCTCTTTCCAGTAAAGTTTGCTTAAATCCTTAAATCAAGGCACCAAACTGGCTCCTGGAAATCCTAGCTAGTATCAACCAGTATTTCTGCAAGTAACTGTCAACTTTTCCACTAGAAATAACACTGGGAAACTAATGTCTATAGAACTGCAATGGGCAAAATTATCTCATTTAAGAGTTTGTGACTGGACCAGGGTCAAACTTGCAAACCCTGGACAAGTAGGGAAGGATCTTACCATTACCACCATCAAGTCTGGGCATTATCTCAAGGCATACTCATATATAGCAAGTGATATGGCTAACAGGTTGTTTTTTTTTCATTGTTTCATGGGAAGAGGACTTTAAATCTATATGTAACCCTTTTGCAGTTGTACTACTGGAACTAGCTGAAAACTAAAACCCCAGAAACTAGGTCTTCGGTCTTATTAGATGACAGTCCCAATATGTTTTACTCATATGGACCCCCAGTTTCATGCATTTATTTGTTGCCATTTTAAATAGGTCTTAATGGTTAGTATCATCATGTGAAGAAAATTATAAGCGATCAACAGACAAACTGTGTAAAATGGCACCACTTTAGCAATGGCAAACTCACAATGACATAATGCTAGTTAACATGAAAATGCAAGTTTGTTTTCAGGGCTCTTAGATATTTTTCTGCAAATCAAAAATTCATATCTGTAGGTACATTTAAATTGAAACATTCTCTTCATTTTGACAATTAATGCGCAAAATTTCATGGAAAGTCAATAGTGAAAATGGTATAATGAACGTAAACCCAGTAAATATGCCTGTGATTACAAATAAGGTAAACTGTGTTTTAGTACTGTAGTGTTTTTTTTTGGTTAGTTTTTTAGAAATTTATTGTCGCTTTAACAGTATTTCAGTCATATCGCAACGTCCAGCTCATTACAGGTGGAGGAAGACCCCGGAGGAACCCTGCACACTATTTCAGGCACAGGGCGCACCCGGGTAGAACCACCGACCTTACTGTAGTGTGAGCTAAATAAACCCAAACTAAACATCTTGAGATTAAATATCAAATTTAGCAAGTTTTGAAACTTTTTAGAATGTGCAGAAAATGGTAAGAAAGGAAAGAAATTAAAATTCAAGCCCTGCCATTTTGTGCATTTTTTGACACTGTGGATTAGTCATATAACTATCCATCTTGGTCTAAAAAGCAAAACTTATTCTTAAAGACACAGAATATTATCACATTGCATAATTTCATAAGTCTGAACAATTTCAACTCATAACATTATATAGTTGAAATATTTTTATTTATTCTATCTTGATTATGTTTATGCCTGTGGCTGGCAGTAACATTTCTTTCTTGAGTCTGTTACCAGGGTTGAACCAGTACCTGGTGTCTTATGAAGTTCTAGAGAAAGCCCCACATCATGGTTTGAACCCGCGACCCCCTGCATGTAAGGCATACATAACTGCACCACTTCTAAAAAGATTTCTAAAATGAAAATAATTTTAAAATTGTGTGATTGACTCTTCCATCTTCATAAAAGGACTAGTCAATCTTCCATGTAGAGGGGTGTTTCCAGACAGACAAGAGCTGAATGGCATTCGGTGTAGACCCAAACTGACTGACGGGAAAAGAAAAAAGATCTGACATTTGTTCCTATATTAAGATTTTAAGATTCCATCATGAACATTCATGTAAGACAGGAATATTCCACCCTGGGGTCAGAACAGGAAGCCTTGCCTCATGTGGGATATTCCTAATCCTATCCTACATGAATGTTCATCATCACTGATGTAATCTTTAATCTTTCTAAGAACATCAGATGATGGTCACACACACTGAAGGAAGAAGAAGAAAAGTTCAATTCCAACTTAGTAAAGGGAGTCATACAAAATAAATGATTCTAGGTCCTAATATCTCCTTATAACACAAAGACGACTTAAACCAA
The DNA here is from genome assembly GCA_032358795.1 of Nuttallia obscurata. Classification (NCBI taxonomy): domain Eukaryota; kingdom Metazoa; phylum Mollusca; class Bivalvia; order Cardiida; family Psammobiidae; genus Nuttallia; species Nuttallia obscurata. The sequence continues at coordinate 2,889 of JAULCC010614014.1, forward strand.
CTGTAAGCCCTCGCCATCCACAAGATAAACACTATTTACAAGCCCAACAACATGAACACAACTTAAATGAGATTGTCAGGGTATTTGACAACAGATTTACTGGAGATGAAAATTTTAACTGTTCTTATGAACTTATCGATAATACTTCATATCTAATCTACAGGTGAAGTATGTTCACAATCTGGAAACATAAATTATGACATGACCATATCAAACGATAACTGTGATTTATACACAAGCATTGTCAATTTGTCATCATATCTACTAGAGATAATATCTCGGGTAAATAAATATATTATGAAGATATATACAAAAGATACACAAACATTAACTTACTGCACAAGACCCATCAATAAGCGGTACGACACTAATTCCTCCAGATTGGCTTTTAAATTAACATTAATAACACACTAACAAACGTTTCGGAGAACAATGTAAGCTTATATTTAACTACATCAAACACACTATTGATTTAGTCCATTTTCTTATCTTTAGTGACACAATACTAGAGATAAAAAAAATTTAAAAAGAAGGTATTTTTAAAGTCAACTATCGAACAAGTTGTTCCTTGAAAAAGTATAATCAGTTTCTATGACACATTAAGTTTTTACAATGATCCAATTTAACTTCCTAACTCTGACACAGTCATTCAGGTACTATCCTATTAAAGTACACTAGTAGTGTAACATTTCGGACACAATAACGGTGCCCCCGTTCACGTAGGTGTTTAAGGTGTAAACATCTGATTCAACACACTTAATAACCCCCCTTACTACCAAAATATTTAACGCCAATTATCTAGCGTACATGTACACACTGTCAACCCAGTCCGGTATAACTATCGAACATGGGGTAATCGAACCCCAAAATCTGATCTACAATATGAACAGACTGTCACAGAAAATGGCATCGAAACAAAAGATATGACAGTCAGTCAGGTATCAGTTTACTGCCGAAATTAAAATAAATCACAGATTGATACAAACTGTAACAGTTATCCCCCTTTAACTGTAAACCAACAAAACTGTTCACTTGTGGATATATACATGAGGTTTAAAAGCAAAACGATAAAACAAATAGTATACCTCTTTAGATCTGTCTCAGTTTGAACGGAAATTTGAATATCTGTGGCCAAATTTTGCCAGGTGATATCCATAAGGTCAACTGTGCGAAAATCCTAAAACACTTTTCCGACTGCAAGATCAGCGTCCACTTCTTTTGTGCTAATATCCCAATAGACTGTCAAATATTACGAACAATAGTTGATTATAGATGAATGAAAATAGTCCAAATATCCAAATGCGAAGAAAGTGACGGTCCACACAGAAGCACAGTAACTGTATCAACTGTTTATTGATACACAGTGATTAGCATGTTAAGTGATACCTGTTAACTAAATGACTATCAATCTACTCCTAACAGCTAGCTATGCAGGTGTCTCAGTTTAATGTGTAAACACAAGGCGTGCTGTAAACACGCTGAAACTATACACACTGTGGGAGTAACAGTAATAACACAAGCCAATATAGAGTGGCGAACGGAGAAGTAACAAAGGCCAGTCACTCGGGTTCACATTTATCTGAGATTATTGGACAAAATAAACAGATGAACTAGCGAATAGAATATTATCAATAATAACCGCTTAATCTCCATGAAATGATTTGTAAACGCTGTGCCATTGTTATTTACCTAAATTGTGTTTTTGATACTGAAGTAAATAAACTTTCCACAGGCATTTGACACATGCTGATATTAGTAAATTTGCAATGAGTGATGCGCTATTGTATGAATGGATACAGTAGGAGGAAATTATGGATGAAACAGATGATAATTAGCTCGTTTAATTCAATTGTAAACCTGTTATTATTTAGATGGTAATATAAGGTCTTTTGAAGAGGTGGCAATTTTTAAAACTGATGCAGTCAGGAAAAGGGGGTTAATGGTTTTAAATAACACTTAATTAATATTGAGGGTTGGAAAAACCAAAATTAATGGTTTGAGAATTGTTTCAGGAAGATGTTAATGTACACTGATTAATGCCTTTCGGGAAAGATGTTGAACTAGAGGAAACTACAGCTTCCTCTTGTCCATGCTGGTAACAATATTTTCATTGGATGATTGATAGACTGGTGTTGACAAAACAATTGTGTATAAATTAACCAATTATCTCTGTAAAACTTTTCAAAGGGCTCTTAATGTCAAGGAAAACAAGCTTGTGCAATAAAAGAATATAAAAATGTGCTGGATTTTTTTTTCAAAACTTACTGCATAAATGGACAAATAATTTGATTAGATGAAATTTGATTATTGTAGATCACAGTTGAAAAAATCAACCCAGAAGTTTTAACTAGGTAAACATGATATTTCCTAATGTTTTCACCTTTGTGCACTCTCTCAGTTATCATGTGTTCTAGAATTTGTTCTAAGCCACATTTACCCAGTGTTCAAGTCTGCAGTGATTCTAAAAATCCCAGTTATTTTGTGTTCTATAATCTAATCTATAACTTAACTATCAATTGTTCTACATCAATTTTTTTTCTGTGTTATAGTTTGCAGTAATTCTTTAAATCCCAGCTATTCTGTGTTCTGTATCTTAACTATCATGTTTCTACATCACTGTTATTCTGTGTTCTAGATCCAAAATAGTGGTTCTCGATCACTGTTATCCTGTTATCCAGTCAGAAGCTGTTCTTAAAATCAAAGTCCCAGTTATCCTGTGTTCTAGATTTTCACTATTGTATGTTCTATATCATTCTTATCCTGTGTTCTAGTCTGCAGAGAATTTTTTATTCAAAATCAAAGTCCCAGTTATCCTGTGTTCTAGATATTCACTATTGAGTGTACTATATCACTTTTATCCTGTGTTTTTGTCTGCAGTGGATTTTTTATCTAAATTAAATTCAAAATTCCAGTTATCTTGTGTTCTAGATCTTCACTATTGAGTGTTCCATATCACTTTTATCCTGTGTTTTTGTCTACAGTGGATTTAAAAAAAAAATTAAATTCAAAGTCCCAGTTATCTTGTGTTCTAGATCTTCACGATTGTGTGTTCTATATTACTTTTATCTTTTGGTCCATTCCGCAGTGATTTCTTAAAATCAAAGCCCCAGTTAATGTGTTCTACATTTTTACTATCATGACTGTGTTTCTACACCATTGTTATCCTGTAATCTAGTCAGCATTTTTTAGAATTAAAATTAATGTTCCAGTTAACCTATGTTCTATATCTAAATTATCCTGTTTTATACATCACTGTTATCCTGTGTTCTAGTCTGCAGTGAAATTTTAAGCTAAAGTCCCAGTTATTCTTTGTTTAAGATCCAAATAATCATTTGTTCTTATCTACTGTTATCCTGTGTTCTACTCTACAGTCATTGTTTAAAAAGTTCCAGTTATCCTGCATTCTAGGTCAGTTAGTAAGATACTCTGTTATATAGTCTGCAGTGATTTTTAAAATCAAAGTCCCAGTTATCTTGTGTTCAAGACTTAAATGATCATTTGTTCTAAGTCCCATTTTCAGAGTCATTTATTCTGTGTTCTTTGCATAAGGTTATATAAGAACTTATTATTTCTAACACTGGCATTTCTGTTACTGTGAGCTTGACCTTTGTGCAATACAAAGTTCTTGGACATTCTGAACTTTTTACTGCCGATCATTTCAACAAAGATTCATTGACTTTTTTGTTGTGACCTTGACCTTTATGCAATGCAAAATAAATGTCTTTACATATATGTACAAATCTGAGGTTAGATATTCCATAATTTGAGGTGTGACCCTGACTTTTATGCAATATAAACCAACATCTTCACATATATATTCGGCAATATTTACAATAATTATAGATAAAATCCCACTTCCTTGACCCTTAAGTGTGACCTTGAATTTGAGCAAAGCAAAATATAACCATTACATACATCCTACTGCCAATCTGACATCAAGTCATTACAGATAAACTTGATAAATCATGACTAGCATTGTATGTCCTTAATTGCTAAGTGTGACCTTGACCTTTGGTTGCAGGTTAAATTAACTAGGATTAGTCCATCAGACCTGCATCTTTTGCGGACCAGATATGAGGGACTGTCGGCAGTATCTAACACTACCACAACGACTACAGCTCTTGGGAATGTCTACAATAGCTAGTTTACTGATAACTATAAAGATATGGAGGAAGAAGTTGGTCAAACATCATCCTTCACCCATGACCTACTAAAGATTATGGCTTTAAAACTTAAGAACAAAGCAAATAACCAATATCATCTGTATTAATAACCAGAACCTTTAAGTCATTCTAAACACACTTTAACCATTGTAGAAACTCCATTTGTTTGCTAAGTTGCTTGTTTCTAGCTTGTTTTGGGCTTTTTTGTTTTGTTTATAAATGCATGTAAACAAACTTGTGTTTTTGATATTTTAGAAATAATAAAAATAAAAGAGTTTTTGATAACTTGAGAGATGTTCTCTTTTATGGGAAAAGTATAACAGGTATTTTATTTTTCTTTGCTATTTTACCCAAAATGTGATGTTTTTTTAGCTGACCTGAGCCAGAGGCTCATGATGAGCTATTTAGACTGACCTCTGTCCGTCTGCCTGTCATCATTTGCTTCAAACAACATCTCCTCCTATATGGCTTGGCCAATTTGAGTAAAACTTTACCAAAATGTTTCTGGGGTGGTCCTCTTTAAAAGCTGTTCAAAGAATTTGATTCCATGCAGAACTCTGGTTGCCATGGCAACAGAAAGGAAAAACTTTAAAGATCTTCTCCGGAACTAGAGGCCAGATTTGAAAATAATTTGGCATAAGTGTTTCATGGGTGACCCTCTACAAAGATTGTTCAATTTATTTGATCTGTTATAAAACATGGCAACCAGGGGGCAGAGTCAGTTTTCCTTATATGTATAGTGAAAATTTTAAAAATCTTCTTCTCCAAAACAAGAGGCCAGATTTGATAATACTTTGGCACAAATGTTCCTTGTGTGACCCTCTACAACGACTTCAAATTATTTTGACCTGTAAAAAAACATGGCTGCCAGGGGGCAGAGTCAGTGAAAACTTAAAAGATTAAGAAAATGCCAGATTTGAAAATAATTTGAAATTAGTGTTCCTTGGGTGACATCATTAATCTATTCCTATGAAAACATAAATGCTAGAGCCAAGATATAAGCACTTATATATTTATATAGGGAAACTTTTCCCTGTTGTTTATTTTCTTTAAAAATGGCTGCCATCTTCAGGTGAGCACCTTCAGGGCCATCATGGCTTTCTTGTTTTTTAACCCCTCAATATTTCAATATCAGAAACAATATTAACCTGATATTAAATCAATATTAAAAGAAAGCAATGTTGATCCAGATTAGACGGTTCTTCATCAACTATTTGCAATAACAAAATCTAATCAGATAAAACTTCTCTTAATATCATAATTGACAAGTCTCTTGTTTTAAAAAAATATATAATTTCAGCCCTCAAAAGGTTTACCAGTTCATTGTGGGACCCAAATAGTGATAACCCCTGTAAATGGTTGGCATCTAGATCAGCTGCCACAAAATCATGATTATCTTAGATCCCCAAACTGATTCACAGCCACTTGCAGTAGATCATTATTTTTGAAAAACTACACAGAAAATGGCAAATTTTAGAAATTTTGCAGATAAAAACTTTTAAAACAGACAACATTTCAGCACTGAAAGGGGTTAACACCCACTAGAAGAGACACATTCATGTGACACTTAACAGTATCTAGGTTGTAACATGGGCGTTGATGATTTAGAGACACTATCATCCCCTTAACAACAGTATCACGATTTTAACATACATAGCCTCTTCCCAAATGCAATCAATCTTCAGAATTTGCCTTGATAGATGACGTGCTGTCGCTGACATAAATTTTCATTGTTTTCCACTTTGCATTAATAAATGGAGTGACATTTTCTTAAAACTTTGACAAAGCAAATTTTTGTATAAGTGCCATGGAGCATATCAACTATTATTTAATTTACTATTCAATATGTTATATTTAGCATTTGTGACAATGACATGTCATTATTGAAGTTGTTGTTGTTTTCTATATCAAACTTAATTATCCTTCCTTTTTTTTCAGACTAATGAGAAAAAAACTTTTTTGTTGGTATTTTAACATTTAGGTGTCACTGATGGCCTCTTCAAACCTTGCTATATAGGTCAATAAGGACCTTTTTCAAAACTTGCAATAAAAGTCACATAAAAACTCTTCAAACTTGCAATAAAGGTTATTTAGAATCTTTCCAAATGTTGCTTTACAGAGTAATTTTGGATCTTTTCAAATCTTGCTTTACAGGTCATTTTGTATCTTTTCAAATCTTGCTTTACAGGGTCATTTTGGATCTTTTCAAATCTTGCTTTACAGGGTCATTTTTTACAGATCATTAAAGGTCTCTTCAAAACTTGGTGTACATTTGTTTGTTTTGTTATTTTGATTTAGGTCACTAAAGTTTCAGCCATCTAGGGCTAATGGAAACATCCCAGTGAGAGGAAAGTGGATACAGGGAATTCTTCTGTAGAAATCTCTGGTTCTTTTACATTCCCAGTGATACATGGAGGACTGAACCCTGACACAGACAAACCTGTTGTAATGCTTACCTTAAATTCTGAGCTCCATGCAAGGAGGGATAGCCATTACTTTGGTTTTGCTAAGCTAGGGATAGAACCCACAATCTCTCGCATCATAAGCAAATGCTATACCATTGAGCTTACATGGCAAGTATCTTGCTAAAACTCAGCCTCAAGATAAATCTTCATTGTTTTCTATATCAAATAATAAAACACCTAAGTATCAGTCCTGTTCTTATGACCTATGTATACTACATGTTCTTTCCATGAGCATATTGGCTAATTTGTAATTTACTGGACACAAGCAAAAGTCAATATTTCAAGCAACAGACATGCAAAGTTTTACAAGACAAAGCATCTAATGGAGGGATTGGATTAATATTTAATATAGCAATCTAGATAAATGTGTCTGTCTTATTTATCAGTGCTAACAAACAGCACAGTCAAGATCTGCTAGAGAGGGAATTGGTTTAACAAGCTATAAATGTATAATGACTGTTATTGTGAATACCAATCCACCTCTGCTGTTATAACGGCTGTCATTGTGAATATCATCCACCTCTGCTGTTATAACGGCTGTCATTGTGAATGCCATGCATCTCTGCCGTTATAACGGCTGTCATTGTGAATACCATGCATCTCTGCCGTTATAACGGCTGTCATTGTGAATATCATGCACCTCTGTGTTTATAACGGCTGTCATTGTGAATACCATGCACCTCTGCCGTTATAACGGCTGTCATTGTGAATACCATGCACCTCTGCCGTTATAATGGCTGTCATTGTGAATATCATGCACCTCTGTTGTTATAACGGCTGTCATTGTGAATATCATGCACCTCTGTTGTTATAACGGCTGTCATTGTGAATACCATGCACCTCTGCTGTTA
>JAULCC010614125.1:0-17748 GCA_032358795.1 Nuttallia obscurata
GCTACAGACACAGAATGACGCTATAACCAAGGTCTTGTTACAGACAGAAAATGACGCTATAACCAAGGTCTTGCTACCGACACAAAATGACGCTATAACCAAAGTCTTGTTACAGACAGAGAATGACGTTATAACCAAGGTCTTGCTTTAGACACAGAATGACGCTATAACCAAGGTCTTGCAAATGACACAGAATTACGCTATAATTAAGGTCTTGCTACAGACACAAAATAACGTTAAAACTAAAGTTTTGCTAAAAACACAGAATGACGCTATAACCAGTCTTGCTAAAGACACAGAATGACGCTATAATCAAGGTCTTGCTACAGAAACAAAATGACGCTATAACCAAGGTCTTGCTACAGACACACAATGACGCTATAACCAAAGTCTTGCTACAGACACAGAATGACGCTAGTAAAAAGGTTTAGCGACAGACACAAAATTATGCTAAAACTAAGGTCTTACTAAAGACACACAATTATGCTATTACCAAGGTCTTGCTACAGACACAGATGACGCTATTAACAAGGTCTTGCTACGGACAAAAAATGACGCTATAACAAAGGTCTTGCTACGGACACAGAATGACGCTATAACCAAGGTCTTGCTACAGACGGAGAATGACGCTATAATCAAGGTCTTGCTACAGAAACAAAATGACGCTATAACCAAGGTCTTGCTACAGACACAGAATCACGCTATAACCAAGCACTTGCTACGGACGTAGATTCACGCTATAACAAAGGTCTTGCTACAGACAAAGAATGACCCTATAACCAAGGTCTTGCTACAGACACAGAATGACGCTATATCCAAGGTTTTGCTACAGACACAGAATGACAATATAAGTAAGGTCTTGCTACCGACACAAAATCACGCTATAATCAAGGTCTCGTGACAGACACAAAATGACGCTATAACCAAGGTCTTCCTTCAGACACAGAATGACCTTATAACCAAGGTCTTGCTACAGATACAGAAAGACCCTATAACAAAGGTTTTGCTACAGACATAAAATGACGCTTTAACCAAGGTCTTGTTACATGCATAGAATGACGCTTCAATCAAGGGTTTGCTACAGACAGAAAATGACGCTATACCCAAGGTCTTGCTACAAACACAGAATCACGCTAAAACCAAGGTCTTGCTACGGACGTAGATTCACGCTATAATCAAGGTCTTCTACAAACAAAGAATGACGCTTTAACCAAGGTCTTGTTACATGCATAGAATGACGCTTTAACCAAGGGTTTGCTACAGACACAGAATGACGCTATAACCAAGGTCTTGCTACAGACACAGAATGACGATATAACTAAGGTCTTGCTACCGACACAAAATCACGCTATAATCAAGGTCTTGCGACGGACACAAAATGACGCTATAACCAAGGTCTTGCTACAGACACAGAATGACGATATAACCAAGGTCTTCCTTCAGACACAGAATGACCTTATAACCAAGGTCTTGCTACAGATACAGATTGACCCTATAACAAAGGTCTTGCTACAGACACAAAATGACGCTTTAACCAAGGTCTTTTTACATGCATAGAATGACGCTATAACCAAGGGTTTGCTACAGACACAAAATGACGCTATAACCAAGGTCTTGCTACAGACACAAAATGACGCTATAACCAATGTCTTGCTTCAGACACAGAATGACCTTATAACCAAGATCTTGCTATAGATACAGAATGACCCTATAACAAATGTCTTACTACAGACACAAAATGACGCTGTAACCAAGGTCTTGCTAAAGACACAAAATGACGCTATAACCAAGGTCTTGCTACAGACACAAAATAACGCTATAACCAAGGTCTTGCTAAAGACACAGAATGACGCTTTAACAAAGGTCTTGCTACAGACACATAATAACGCTATAACCAAGGTCTTGTTACAGGCAAAGAATGACGGTATAATCAAGGTCTTGCTACAGACACAGAATGACCTTATTACCAAGTTCTTGCTACAGACACATAATAACGCTATAACCAAACTCTTGCTACAGACACAGAATGACCCTATAACCAAGGTTTTGCTACAGATACAACATGATGCTATAACCAAACTCTTGCTTTAGACAGAGAATGACCCTATAACCAAGCACTTGCTACAGACACAAAATGACGCTTTAACCAAGGTCCTGTTACTTGCACAGAATGACGCTATAACCAAGGTCTTGCTACAGACATAAAATAACGCTATAACCAAAGTCTTGCTAAAGACACAAAATGACGCTATAACAAAGGTCTGGCTACATACATTTAATGACGCTAAAACCAAGGTCTTGCTAAAGACACACAATTATGCTATTAACAAGGTCTTGCTACAGTTACAGATGACTCTATAAACAAGGTCTTGCTAAAGACACAGAATGACGCTATAACTCAGGTTTTGCTACAGACACAGAATGACGCTATAACCAAGCTATTGCTACAGAGAAAAAATGACGCTTTAACCAAAGTCTTGCTAAAGACACAAAATGACGCTATAAACAAGGTTTTGCTACAGACACAAGATGACGCTTAAACCAAGGTCTTGCTACAGACACAAAATGACGCTATAACCAAGGTCTTGTTACAGGCAAAGAATGACGGTATAATCAAGGTCTTGCTACAGACACAGAATGACGCTATAACCAAGGTTTTGCAAATGACACAGAATGACGCTATAACCAAAGTCTTGCTACAGACACAGAATGACGCTATAACCAAGGTCTTGCTACAGAGAAAAAATGACGCTTTAACCAAGGTCTTGCTACAGACACACAATGACGCTATAACCAAGGTCTTGCTACAGACACAGAATGACGCTAGTACCAAGGTCTTGCTACAGACACAAAATTATGCTAAAACTAAGGTCTTACTAAAGACACAATTATGCTATTACCAAGGTCTTGCTACAGGCACAAAAGACGCTATAAACAAGGTCTTACTACGGACAAAAAATGACCCTATAACCAAGGTATTGCTACGGACACAGAATGACGCTATAACCAAGGTCTTACTACGGACAAAAAATGACCCTATAACCAAGGTATTGCTACGGACACAGAATGACGCTATAATCAAGGTCTTGCGACAGACACAAAATGACGATATAACCAAGGTCTTGCTACAGACCAGAATCACGCTATAATCAAGGTCTTACTACGGACACAGAATTTCGCTATAACCAAGGTCTTGCTACAGACACAGAATCACGCTATAACCAAGGTCTTGCTACAGACCAGAATCACGCTATAATCAAGGTCTTGCTACAGACACATAATCACGCTATAACCAAGGTCTTGCTACAGACACAGAATCACGCTATAACCAAGGTCTTACTACGGACACAGAATCACGCTTTAACCAAGGTCTTGCTACAGACACAGAATCACGCTATAACCAAGGTCTTGCTACAGACACAGAGTCGCGCTATAACCGAGGTCTTGCTACAGACACAGAATCACGTTATAACCAAGGTCTTGCTACGGACACAGAATCACGCTATAACCAAGGTCTTGCTACGGACACAGAATGACGCTATAACCAAGGTCTTGCTACAGACACAAAATGACGCTATAACAAAGGTCTTGCTACAGACACAGAATGACGCTATAACAAAGGTCTTGCTTCAAGATACATTAAATATGTTAAAATGATAAAAGTATTGTTAAAATATTACAGGAACCTTACAGCGAAGTATTGTATGCCAGAAGAACATTCTTAAAGCAAAAACACAACCCCATACAAATATAAAGCCACCAGTGCGTGCGGGTGGGTGTATTGGTGAACGCAAAGCCATGTGTGCGTTAGGGTTGGTGTATTGTCGGAACACAAAGCTACGTATGTGTGCGTGCGGGTGGGTGTATTGGCGGAAAACAACGACCCACAGGGACCTATCACGTGACCCCTACTAGAAAAAGGTGCGCTGCTTGATTTGCCCGTTTAAACGAAATTAAGAAAACTTAATTCTATGAAAACAACGATATACGATAATGTATTATTCCTTTTGTATGCTCAACCCCCTTATTAATTCAAAATGTAAAAATAAAAGCGTTTTTTGTAGTTTTGCTAAAACACCGATAACATAACATTTCTCTCTGTAAAACACACACATTTACGAGGGGTGTCTAGAATATATCCTGAAAAGTGCTATAAATTAAACAACGCATGTATTTTACTCAAACTTTGTGATTTTGTAGAACAAGAGTTCCAAGTGTAATTGGTAGATCTTAATTTGAAATATTCACTCTTACAAAATTTATAGTATGTATCCCATCTACTCAACACCGGCCCACAAAATATCGATATGTAAACGAATACCTTTTAAACAAAGGTCTTTAATACACTTGTATACAAAGGGACTCTTATCAAATTTACCATAAATTAAGCGCCATGTGTTAGCTTGACGTACGTCATTAAATAGTGTGACGTTTTTTGATGTTCTAGCTTCCATTTTGTTTACGGATCATTGATCGGCGATAACATTTTGTGTCTTTAATGCAGTTTCATGGGAAAATACCATTCAAATGTTAAAGAAGGCATACAGGTTGAGAGCCACGAAGAAATCACAGCTGTACGTGTTGTACGGGCGTTTAAAAAGAGGTCAGGAGAGTATCACCGACGAACCACGGAGCGGTCGGACAACGTCAATAACGTCGCGTCCCGTTACGGAAATCGACGAATTCCCACAGTCGTTTAGTCAGATATCTTCTGACTCCCGAAAGAGAGTTACAGTTCCGCCTTTACTGTCTTGGTTAAGAGATGTAAAAAGTGCAATTCATTCGGCGGCGATGCTTCGAAACAAACTAGCATTTGAGACAAAATCAGTTTTGTTGACAAGTTGAGAGTGACACAACGTCGTTGACGTTTAATGACATTGGGCCGGTTTTCCGGTGATGGGTCTTATAAACTTAAAACATTTTGTGGAATGTATACTTGTGCAGTGTTGTATATATTCTTTCTCAAACATGTTTATATTAACGCTGAACTAAATTTAATGTCAATATATCGAATAGTAAAGAAATGGTAACACTTTTCCAGAAAATTTCAGAACACCCCTCGTATTAACGTTCATATTGTCTGTTGTTTTTGTAAGGTTTTGATGGCAGAAAAACTAGGAAATACAAGATATATACAAAAAAGACCAAAACAGACAAAATATTTCACTTTATTGTGGGAACATTAAATTTATAATTAAGTCAATATACTACAGTCTCGTTCCGGTTTTTTAGTCAAATGTTTATATCAACGCATAGGGATCTCTTGCACAAAGAACATCTTAACAAAGATATCCATAAATAATCTTTCTATACCTACATATTCACATTGCTTAGCTATAAATTTGTCTTCTATTTTGAACTTGTAGTTTGCATATAGGCGTAGACTTATGAGATACAGTAACACTCAAAATGATTTTGATACATTATCTATTTGCCCATTATTTTCAACTTAATTTAAAGCAAGTTTATATATCTCTGAAAATGCCAACACTGTTGATTTCCAGTATAAATATCATTTCCACAGATAACTCTATTGTTCTTAATATTTCTTAAATCCAAAATGTGATGTGAAATAAACCAGATGAAAATTATGATATAAAACAATAAAGTGACATCGACAATTATTTTTGTTGCTCTTCTCATGTAATGTTTGAACCGTTAAATTTACATTTAGTGATATCTAATTTGTTTCTTTGCATGTTCCACTCATCTTTTTTCCTCTGTCAGATTCATTAACTGCAGGCAAACACGTCTCCAAGAATTCAGTCTTCAAATTTTAATTCCATTCAATTTATCTCCATGGCAGTAATTTCATGTACCTTAATCCCTAATTTCGGATTCTCAATTATCCCCTGTTATGTAAATTCTTTCAGAAAACCCCCGAAGTAGCCGCATTTATCATAAATAATAAAATGAAATTGGTTATGATCTGGCGTCGAATACACTGCAATGAAAACACCGACGGAATTCAGACGATTTCCCTCCGTCTCCGCTGACGGCGTTTCCTGCCTCTGGTTTGGTATAAAATAGCCGCGGAGACGACGAGGGGATGCCTTGTGTCAATAGTCGGTACCGTGAACCCCGCGAAACAATATAGGAAGTGACAGGACAGAGTCTTAAATGAAACTTAGTCACTTCTGTGTGCCTTATTACCCGTTGAGATGAAGCAGAAGCAGCACTTGTAGGCTGAAATTTGCAATAAATACCGTCGGTTTTATGTTGCCTAAGTGTGTGATTACATATAATACGTCTCCTCTACTCGCGGTAGATAAATAGTCGATATCAATATAGATTACTAAACATTGATAATGGAGGTTAAATAGCCTGGTCTAATATTGAAATATTTAAACGAAAAATTCATTTGTCAGAATTACTCTTTTGGCGTAGGGAAGTTTTATGAGAACGTTATGTTTTTTGTGAGAAATGCAGCAAAAGCCACCATAATTATACTTGCATTCTCTGTGAACGGGCGACTGGTTTATTAAAGGTATCAGTCACGTATAGTAGTTTGAGAGGCCAGTGGCGGATAAGGAAAATGTTTTGTACTTTGCGAAATATGTAGACTCGTAGTTATGAGGCAGTGACATTATTGTCGTTGATTGAGTTTTTCACAGAAATACACATTTATTTCCACATTCCATATGTATAATTGAAATTGATAGATTAGAATCTGATGTCAGTTGAACTGGCCATGGTGATCGCATGTTCTTTGAAGACTCTTTTAACTTTACAAGAATACGCGACCTGTGGAACAAACTATTTAGACTATATTGTAAACAATAGTTAATACATGTATATAAAAATAACGTTATGCTGCTAACAAATGTGTATAGAAACACATTCTTTATGATGAAAGAAAGGGTGAGGGACAGAGTGTTCGTTGTTCCCTCGGAAATATTATAATTATATGACAATTATTGTTTAATTAAACGATTTTTATCTGTCGAAAAGTGTTCAGACCAGAATTTATGAACGTGTGGTCTTGTGATTTTCAAATTGACTCAATAATTATATATGTTTTTATTTGATATGTCCGTAAACTCGTATTAAAACGGGAAAAATGTAGTTCTGTTTTGATATACGTTTCTTCTAGATGCTTCCGTTAATGTGATTTTCCTCCAATGTTTTGGAACATAAATTTTAATACTCTTATTTCTAAAATTCAGTTTTAGAAGACTTTCATTTTCACATATTTTACCCTCGTCGTTTATTAAATTGTTTGTATACATTATGTTGGATTTGATCCAAATCGTATGAAATAGGCTTTTTCTTTCTTTTTTTATGTATCTATTTCCCCATAAAGTTGTATTCTCACATCGTAGAATGATTTGGTGTCTGAATACATATGTTTATTAAATTTGATCCAAAAAATTGATAAATCTTTATAAAACTCAGAGATATTACTAGAATAAATACTTTTTAAGCCTTCTATATTCATGTAACAAAATAAGGAATTCTGTCCAAACTCTTTAAATGCATACTTTTGTATGATTTTCCAAGTTGTATGTTCGTTATTAATCAGCGCCTTTATCCATTTCGATTTTATAGATATAATGAATGATTCTACATCAATCATTTCTTTTCCACCGTTTGTTTTGTTACTAATAAGAGTTGTTCTCTTAATTTGTTCCTGTCGTCCAGTAAAAATGTAAAATGCAATTTCATTTATCACGAGGATGACGGCTTTTGGGACAATTCGAGCTGGAATAGTATACGTTAGTTAAGGAATGATTAGGGATTTTATTATTTTAATTTTGCCGTTAAGTTTTCGTTTCGACCGAGTATTTATGACTGCTTTACATTGTTCAGTTTTAATTTTCCAATGTAATTCATTACATTCTAATTCGTTGTTGCCAAAATAAATGCCAAGAGCTGTGATGGATGTTCGCGACCAGTTGATGTCACATATTTTGTAAGTTGATTTAAAAAAAAAATTCAATCCATAACCCTTCCATTTGTTCTCATTTAGCTTAAATCCGGAAAAATTTCCAAATGATTAAAAATTTCCAGATATTTTTGTTCATCCTGTTCCAATCCTACAAAGAGTGTCATATCGTCTGCAAGTTGAAATGTTTTAATGGAAGAATTTATGTCATTTGTGCTCAAAATTGGTCCATTTTTACGGATTCCGGAAATGAAAAAAAGAAGAGCAACATGAAGCAGTCATGTGATAGTGATTTAAACAAGAGGCCCATGAATGCCTTTGCTCTACTGGCTTGCCTTGTTTTGTCTCTTTTTCTTTAGTTTAAATAAACAAGGGCCATAATCCAGTCATTCATGAGCGGATCAGGCTTATTTTCAAAAGGAACCGTGCTCTCAGTCTAACTACTGTATAAATTTTGTGAAGATCAGAAAAGAAATAGAGACTTTTTTTCGTGAACAGGCTGAATTTTAGCAATTTGGACAATTTCAAGGGCCATAATCCAGTCGTGCATAAGCATATCTGGCTAATTTTAGAAAGGAGCTGAGCCTTTATAAAAATCTTCAAAATGATAAAAAGACCCCATTGTTGTGTTTTTTAAGGACCATCAGGATGTAAAGAGGGAAACTTTGTCAATTTTGAAGTGTGTCGCTTTAATTTTTTGTATCAAAGAGGAAAGAAACATAATAATCTCTCATGTCTAATAATATACATTAACTATTTTAAGTGCACTTAATGAGTGATAAATTGTCAATAACTTCAATGAATGCTCAGGTTCTGGGTGACAAAAGAAAGCGGAAGGATGTCATAAATCTAATGAAAAGTAAAAGATAATTAACATGTTTTGTGCAAGATACATATTTTACTAAATCAGAAGAAAAGTTCATGGGGGTTCAAGAAAAGAACACAATGGGGGTACGACTGTTATTTTAGCAACTTTACTAGTCAGTCTAGAGGAGTAGCTATATTCATTAACAATATTTTTGATTTCAAGGTAAATAAAATTGAATGTGACTAACATGGAAATCTTTTAATTCTAAATTGTAACATAATTATGTGATAAAAACATTACCATAATAAATATTTATGATACGAATAGAGATAATCCTACATTTTATCAGAATGTACACGACAAAATGTCTCAATATGTGGATACTCTCTTTATCTTAGCTGGTGATTTTACTGTTGTCCTTAAACCTGACATGGATTCATTTAATTATACTAATCTAAATAATCCAAATGCTAGAAATCAAGTTTTAAACATAATGTGTGATTTCAATCTTATGGACTGTTGGAGAGAAAATCATCTTGAAAATAAAGAGTTTACATGGTTCAGCAGAAATCCTGTTAAAAAGGCCCGTTTGGACTTTTGCCTTATATCTGAAAATTTGTATACAGACGTCGATTCTACTAACATATAACCAGGTTTTCGCACAGACCATTCACTGATTTTTATCTCATTTGAATTTGGCAAGTTTAAAAAAGGAAACTCTTATTGGAAATTTAATAACTCTCTTTTAAAAGAACAGGCATATGTTAATGATGTTAAAAGTATTATAAAGGAAACAAAAATACAATATGCAACAAATGGGCCAGAACTATATACTGACATAGATGATATACCTTTACAAGACATAACTCTTTGTATTAGTGATCAGTTATTTTTCGAAACTCTTTTTTGGCCATCAGAGGAAAATCAATTTCATACTCTTCTCATAGAAAGAAAACAATAATAGATAAAGAAAACGATATTATAAAAGAGATTGAGAAATTAGAAAAGGAAACAGATATTAAATATGAATTATTAAACACTAAAAAGGGTGAACTTTTGGATTTAAGAAAGAAAAAAATGGAAGGGAATTTCATTCTTTCAAGAGCAAAATGGATTCAATAGGGGGAGAAACCTACCAAATAGTTCTGCAATCTTGAAAACACTAACTATTCATCAAAATGTATGCACTCTCTGACTAATGAAACAGGACAAAATCTTAAAACACAAGAAGAAATTTTGTGGGAAACTCAACAACATTATCAAAAATTATACCAATCAGAAGAAACCGAAGATGTAGATTTGTACGAAATTTCAAATGGTATAAATGTACCTAAACTCTCTGAAAACAATACGACATCAATTGACGGAATGCTAACTTACTCAGAAATGTTAAACAGCTTAAAACGAATGTCTAATAATACTAGTCCAGGTAATGATGGATTTACAGTAGAATTTTTTAATTTTTTTTGGAAAGATATTGGAGTTCTTTTGGTAAGATCTATCAATCATGCATATAGAAGCGGCGAACTGTCTATTACTCAAAAACAAGGTGTTATAACCTGTATACCAAAAGGTTATAAGGACAAACGTTTTCTGAAGAACTGGAGACTTATATCACTACTTAATGTTTCATATAAAATTGCATCTGCCTCCATAGCATATCGAATAAAAAACATTCTCGGTATGATTATCAATGAAGACAAAACCGGATTTCTGCCATGAAGACTTATGGCAACAAATATAAGGCAATTATATGGGTTTGTTTTATTTTTTACTGAGAAACATAATATCCCAGGACTTTTATTACTAATTGATTTTGCGGCAGCTTTTGATACTGTCTCGAGGAACTTCATGCATAAAACTTTAGATTTCTTTAATTTTGGACCATCAATTAAAAGACTGATTAGCTTGTTCTATACAAATATAGAGTCATGTGTCATTATTAATGGTCATATGTCTGAATGGTTTAGTCTACAAAGAGGCTGTCGTCAAGGCGAGGCTTTGTCACCCTACCTGTTCATTCTCTGTGCAGAAATACTATCAGTACTTCTAAGAAATAACCCAAACATAAAAGGTATTAAGATAAATAATAAAGAGTATTTATTATCCCAATACGCAGATGATACAAGTTTAACATTAGATGGCTCACGTGAATCCCTGTCTAACCCAAAGTCGGTTTTACAATTTTATGGTAAATTCTCCGGCCTTAATATTAATACAGAGAAAACAAAAGTAATTTGGTTTGGATCACGCAAAACAGTAACATGATTCTCTGTCCAGAGTACAATTTAGCTTTATTTTATGCAGTATTTACAGTACTTGGTGTAAAGTTTTCTACAAATCTGGATGAAATAGTGAACATAAACTATGACTCTAAAATAGATGAAATTAAAAAAATGTTTTCATGCTGGTCCAAAAGAGTGATATCACCACTTGGCAAATTAGTTGTTATAAAAACACTTGCACTTGCAAAACTGAATCATTTGATACTAGGAATTCCAAACCCATCTCAGGCAAAAATAAACACAATTCAAAGCATGTTTTTTAAGTTCCTCTTGAACAATGCAAATGACATAGCTAAAAGAAGCATCCTGATACAAGAATATGAATTTGGAGGACTTAAAATGATTGACTTAAAATCCTTCATGTATAGTTTAAAAGTTACCTGGCTGAGAAGGCTCTTTCATATGAACAACAATTTTAGTCATTTGGTAGAAAGCACTTGCCAAGCCTTAAAATATATGTATAAGTTTAAAACAAAATTACATCAAGAACTTAATCCTGTTTGGAAGGAGGTACTGCATAGTTATTATATCCTAGAATTTAAAATTGTTTTGATAGTAGACAATGTTATTCAATTAATATAAGGTCGGAGGTTCAAGTGTTTATTATAAAAGATGGCTTTAAGCAGGTATAGTGATTTAGGGGATCTTATTAACAATGAAGGAGAATTTACTCGTACAGAGAATTTAAGCTCAATTATAATGTTAGAACAAACTATTTGGAATATAATTGTTTTTTGTCAGCATTGAGACATTATATTGAAGTTAAGGGCGTTCAAGATATACAATAAAGCGTTCTTTTGCTGGTCCATAATCATAATACTTTTTGAAGCATAGTTGCTAATACTTGTGCGGCGATTTCGTAATCTGTATTTAAAAGCGTTATGTTCTCCAGCTTTATATAATAATCCCTGAATTTCAGAATATATATAGAATTAAGTTTTTCTTAATTTTGTTCAGACGGGCAATCAATCAGCGCACCGCTTTAGTGATGTGTTCTGTGACGGGTCCCTGGGGAATCTCTGAGTTTTTGGCTCCAGACGTTCGCTTATCAGTAGCATTGCGCGTTTGCCATTTTCAGTAGCAGGACGTTTTATTTAGAAAACAATGTCGAATCACGTTTCAAAATTGTTAAACATATGCAAAAACATGTTTAAATCCTACATACATCTACACCTATTTATGGGAATTTGGACGATAAAACTTTACTCTCTTACCTTATGAAAACATGAAATTCAGTTTATCACTTATGTAATTGTTCGCTACAGTGTCACTTTCTGGTGCGGGTATTCGTTTATTTGGGAAAATACTTGGCAACTAATGTGTATGTTTGTTAAACATAATTTAGCATAAACTGCGTAATGCTGCGCAATTGTAAAAGTAGTAGTCAATGTTTTGACAACAGATTATTAGATATGCTTTTGTTTGTATAATTTATGCGCTCATTATTAGTATGAATATGCACATTTGGCGCGCTTATATATACCATAGTTGTGTATATTATTACCTTTCTGAACGCGCTTGCTTTTTAGTATTGGAGCCGTAGAATAAAGCCCCCAGTTTCCATCTCAATTTGTCTTGGTTGTTTGTTTAAATTACATTCTTATAAGGTTTTAACAGCATAGTTCATACATTCTTACCAGGTATTTACAACATAGTTCATACATTCTTACAAAGTATTAAAAGCATAGTTCATACATTCTTACAAAGTATTAAAAGCATAGTTCATACTTTCTTACAAGGTATTAACAACATAGTTCCTACCTTTATTTTTTATAAGGTAATAACAATAAAGTTCAACCATTCTTATTAGGTATTAACAACATAATTCATACATTCGTTGGACTTGCCCACACAAAGGCATTTTCCTCAAAGCGTCTAATAATTTGAAAATACTAACTTCACTTCTACTGTTACAACGAAAGAATTCCTATTTAAAATTGGAAATTATTGTTAATGGTGAAAGAAAGGTCTTCATATTTAAGTCAAAATACAAAACTTAAATTTAATTAAGTGCCAGAGATACTGAGTTTCGACAAATCTATTATGACTGAAACAGATATGTTGCACAAAAACAAACAACATAATAATATTCAAGTTCTCAATACTGTTTTCATATAAAATGACATTGACGAAAGAGATACACGCGAATACCATGCACCGTTCTGCGGATATGTACATGAGTTGTTTTTTTCTGAAAACTACAGGAGTCATATGCTATTTATACTCAACCTTCTGGTAATTTTGAGGACCTATGGCTTAGGCGTTCAATAGTTTTAAATGGTACATGCTTAGGTCTACCGAAAAAGAAAATTTTACCAAAAATAGCACATAAGATACATCTTAATTTTCGTATATGCTTTGAAAACAGTACGGTGACATATCAATTTCTGTACATTTTCTTCACTTGTATGACACCAGCTGCCGTTGCCTTAAAGTCAACATTTAGTTTTTTTATTTGTTAAAGTTTTAAGTTTTATGCAACTTCGATTTCTAGTTTGATACACTTTTTCCACTAAAATATGAATCTTCTATTTTTGCTCATGATAATCAATAGAATACCATAGCGTCGTTATTTGGTTCACGTCATGCATTAAAATACCTGAATGGAATTTTCAGCTTTCATCTTCCTTTACTGTTGTGTCATGTGATAAGAAGAATATCAGATTCGTTTTCACTTTATATAAAAATTTTATTACACTCGTCCTGGAACTTTTATTAAGCTCGCCAGATGATCGCTTAATAAAGATTCCTGGACTCGTCTTATGATTTTTTTATAAGGTGAAAACTCATCAGATATCCTCTATATATATTTCCAGGACTTTTATAATGTCAGTATTGAAATACTTGTTTTATATTGTAGGAATTTATCACTTTTGTATTGATATACGTATTGATATAAATTTGTATTATAAACATATTTTTAAACTTGCAGGAATTTCATCAAGTATCATATAACTTATTTATTAACATAATTATATTTGATTATGTTTTGTACATTGTAGGTTTTTTATAAGTTAGTTTTGATATACATATTGTTTATTGCAGGACTTTATAAAAATGTGTATTGAGATACATGTAGTATACTCTAAGACATTTTTAAACAGTTGGTATGTTTGCAGGACGTTTATCATTTATAAACATCTTTTATATTGCAGTAATTGTATTGAGCTTGTATTGAAATCCATATTGTACATTTGCAGGACCTTTTTTAAATTTGTGATGATAAACATATTGTATATTGTAGGAATTGCGAAAGTAAATGCTCCAAAACAGGAGGTTCACCTGTACATTTTCAGGTGGTTTACCTGTTCAGTTTTAGGTGGTTTATCCGTACTTTTTTAGGTGGTTTACCTGTACATTTTAGGCGGTTTACCTGTACATTTTAGGTGGTTTACCTGTACATTTTAAGGTTGTTTACAGGTTCAGTTTTAGGTGGTTTACCTGTACATTTTAAGATGGTTTACCTGTACCTTTTTCCTTTTTTACACTGGTAGTCACTTTAAGTCCGTTCGTTGAAAACAATTCAGATTAATGAGTTTATTATTCTCCAGGAACTGAGCATAGTCATACACAGGCAATGACAAAGATCCAATTTCAGCCAGAGACATTATACTTCTTTAATGAAGCAATATCAGCACAATTATTTGCTAGATCACAGTGAACTGTCAACATTTATACATGCACATATTCTATTACTGTGCTTATGGTTACAAATAAGTTATCAACCAACATCTTGCAGACGTCTTCATAGACCTTCAAAAATAATATTCGGGCACCAAATGGTGGCTGAAATTTAAAAAAAATGGGTACATGATGCATACGAAAATAACCTGAATAGATAAAAATGCAAACATTACGTAATATATATTCACTTTCAAAATGTAGGTTCTTAATATAAATTTGAAAGTTAAAAGTTAGTGACGTCGTTATGCCAAAATGTTTCTTTAATTTGTAGTTTCGTCTAATTCTCAGTTGGTCTGACGCCATTGTTGTGGGCGTCGTGAAGTAATTATGGCGGTTCAAATTCTATATCCTTGCATGTTTGTGGTCTTTTTATAGAGCACGGTTTTTTTTATTTAACCACAGTGTGTTTTTACATATGAGAATTATTGGCAGATTCTGTTTCTAATGACATACGTAAAATGTCGACTAGAGAGTTTCTTCTTCAAATCTAACGAATGATTCAAAATTGATTATGATTCTCTAAATACACCGTCTTTTATTTAAACTTCTTGTTATGACCAGCAATACATAATTTTAGGCAAAATTAGAAAGCAATTTATAAAAAACACAATGAGGCCACTGATCTGTCATGTTAACCTGAACAATGACTAAATAAACATGTTGTTTTACTTGGGGAAAATCACAACTAAGAAAACATTTTGACATTCTTTAACTAGTTTCACAAACCGCTTCCTATTTTCCTTATATGAGTCAAAGCGCTGAAGGCGCTTAGAATCGTTTGCTTAGAATTCTTTTAAATCTAACTTTGGTCAATGTTTATTTTATACAAATTCATTAGTACATGTACGAAAATGCAGTATTTAAAGCAGGGTTCATTATTCATACTAAGGTCGCCTAGTAGGAAGGCAGACATTTTATGTAAATGTTATAATCAGAGGATAAACATCTTTGCTTATATCGACAACATTTGATATGCTTTTAAAGTAAAGATACAAGATACAAGAAACCATATTTTACATCGGATACTATGCAACGATAAACATAGGTTTAAATTTCATTTATAAAGTCAATTCAAGCAGGCTGCTGTACAGACCATGTCAGTTCAACGAATAAGTCTCCATAATTAGGTCAGCATACACACTGGACCACGGAATTATATAAGTAAGTAAACTTGTAAAATTCCGTGACTTTCTGATGAAAAACTATACCGTCATCACTGTCTTCAAAAATAATATTAAGTACGGATGAAAGTTACAAAGTAGATATTTTAGATTATAAACAAGACGTGTTATCAACATCGGGGAGTAGCCGTAATTATTCGTCCTTTGACATAACGTACCTAACTTGATTCGCCTCTAGACGATGTAAGAAATTATCAGAAACGTATATGTGTATTTCATGAGCAGTCTGCTTACAAAGTTTACCTGTTTGAAAGATCAGCGCCAGTGTTGGAAAGTTTGATTGATGTGTTAAAAAGTATGACTGATGTTACTCAAATTTTGTACAGGTTAGATAGGTGGATGGGACCGACATATTTTGTTATTTTTTATTTGTCCTGAAATTCATTGAAATAAATTGAAATGAAATGTTAATTGTTATTAAATCTTAAAATGATGTTTTAAATGAATTGTGAATTGTATTGTGACTTGAATTGTGAATTGCAGTGTGAATTGAATAGTGAATCAAATTGTGAATTGAATTGTGTATGTTATTTTGAATAATTAAATTGAATTAGGTTGAATTTATATTAAATGAAATAATAAAATTAAATTTGAACTAAATTTAGATAGAATTTGTGTTAATTTATGTTATTGCTCTTTCAAAACAAATGAATTAAATTCAATACAACTTAACACAATTTTCAAACACAACAGCAGCAACTACAGTGTGTAAGAACCATTACCTTATCTTGACTTGATTTATAGAGTTATTTCCTATGTTTGTATCATCATGTTATACAGGTGCATATGTTCGGCATGGTCTGTTAACTATGCGTTTTTATTGTCATATGGTACCCCACAACAGACTTATTGGACAGAACTACATTAACTTGTTTTTTTTAAAGGCGCTTGTTTTCAAGGACTTCAGTCCTCTGATTTTGATATCACCTTAACAATCGAAATACATGGGTACAATTCGATTATAAGTGTTAAAATTTCGGTTATTAACTTGACGTAAGACTTATTCTTGTAGCTTCTTAAGATATTTCAGAGCATTAATGATATTGGCCTGAGCTATAAAAACTTCATAATTATTGGCTGAGGGTGAATTAGATTAAATAGTAATTCAGCAATTATGCTTTCATATTCTATACGGTTGTTTCGACCATTCTACGCCGGTTGAAGCATCCTTTCCACGCAAGGCACTCTGGTGGGAATACTTCATCGGAAGCAAAATCAATGATAATGATGGCAGATATTTGCTAATTTTGTGTTCAAATAACACCGTTACTGTTCAGGGGATATGATGTTTTCCCTTTTCTGCCTATGGAAGACAGGGATTTTCCCCATGTAAGATAAACCTATTTTACACGCCACGTGATTTGCCACTTTATAAATAAGTAAATAGGTTTTATTGTGAGAAAAAACAACAGCCGTTCGTTAAGTTATATAGGAAAGTGATCAGACATCTACACATTTACTCGGCAAAGCTTCGTCCCTCAGAAGATATCTGACCCTCGGGTGGAATATTCCATTCCTACATGACTACTCATGGTGAATCTTATACATTTTCGAGGCGGAGGAAGACCTACGGTACTGTGGGAAGAGCTGCTGAGCTTCCGAAAGGTGAAAAACAACCTAAACACGCTTCTACATTGGTGTATAAGACAACTATAAAAGCTTCTACATAAACGCATAAAACAATCTAAAACCGCTTCTACATAAGTGTATAAGACAATCAAAAACGCTTCTACATAAGTGTATAAGACAATCTAAAAACACTTCTTCATCAGTGAAAAAGACAATCTAAAAAAGCTTCTACATTAGGATATAAGACAATCTAAAATCATTCTACATTAGTGTATAAGACAATCTAAAAACACTTCTTCATCAGTGTAAAAGACAATCTAAAAACGCTTCTACATT
>JAULCC010614237.1:0-10367 GCA_032358795.1 Nuttallia obscurata
GAAGCCCCCCCCCCCCTCACACACACACCCCCCACGAAATTTAGCCTTTGTTTTCCACGAGATTTCCACCGATTTTTCTAGCTGATATGCCATACTTACGGTGTATTCTCCGACAAAAGTAACCAATCATACATTTAGAGTACATAATGATAGTTTGTAGTTTTCTCTTATATACCTACGAAATCTAGTAGGAATTCAGGGGAATGCGTAAACTTCTTTGAAGGGAAAATCTATAATGTTTCGGACAATCGGGATATAATATAGACGGGTACCCCAATCCGTCTGTTGTTTCTTCGTCGTGGGTACTAGTCGCGATTTCCAACATAAACGAAAAACACCATGTTATCCGATTATTAGAACCAAGAGTCATTTGCCTACAATTATAAAACAATACACCGAATAAAAACAAAATATCATTTCCTTCGTTTGAGTGTTTCGAATAAGGGGGAAATAATTTTCCCCTTAAGCAATACATAGTCTCTCTATAAGAAGAGTATATGTAGTTGTGCACGGGTTTTATGAGCTCATATGCTCATTTAGCCTAGGGAGAGCGTCAGAGACGGTTGTTGAAATTTCAACCATGTGTTAGTACTTTTAAGGTATATCGTCACCGGAAGTCAAATGTCAAAATCTTGTAAAGCGTTTCCTTGATCCCAATTTTCATGTGAAACTCTTATGGTCATTATTTAGCCGACAGGTAACTACGTAGGCGGATTCAAAGTGGGTAAAACCGTCTGTATCTAGCCTATTGATTTGCTCCGGAAAATAGTGTAGAATATAGAGAGGTTTGCACATCTAGCGTATATCTACATCTAATGTATAGTACATGATTAAATAATCTGTAGGTTTTCTAAATTACCGACTGTCAGATTTACTCGGTGAGGACATCGTTTGAAACACAATCAGATGGAATAAACGTACGGAGCAATTGCTTAAAATGAATACTAGAACTATTTTCCAAATAATATGTCTTGAAAATTCAGACACCGACGGATGGTAAAATATATCGAGTTTGTCTAACAACAAAACAATGTTTCAAGATACCCTAAGATGGTCTCTCAACATTCAGACAAAATTTCAATAATCATTGCAAAACCCATTTTTATTGCAATTTAGGTTGTAACAGTTGCACGAGTGCGATATCAAGGCCGACAATGTATAGTTTGTGCATTGCAAGGAAAAATAGATCGCCGACTGACTTGGGTCGTTCTTTATAATACCACCATGTTAAAAAAATATAAATTACTTTGGGATAATATTCTGATGAGTATCAGTAATAATGTATCCTGTTTTTAGGAGTTAAGGTGCGTAACAGACTGGTTGTTTTATTTCTACTCGTTATAAATTAAGTAATGTGACACATTCCCGATATTGTATTGATTATTTAAGAAGTCAGGGCGGGACTTATACTTTTCTCTGTAAATCGGTAATTGGATAAGGCGGGATCTTCGGAGGTAGTTTCAATAATCAGTCGTTTTCATTCACTTTCGGTATATACTCTTTAAAATCATGCATAAATTATAACGAGAGATATCAGTCGACCGTCTAGAAACAATCATTTCTTACCTAAAACCGAGATGCAGATATTTATATCAAACCGCACCCTGCATTTTCAAATAAGGTGAATGTCCATTCTAACAACACACTCTATCATTGATATGTTATTTGTTTGATTGATTGAAGTTTATCCGAGCACTCGGGTGATGGCCTTTAACTGCGTTTAACTAGTACCTGTCAGAGTGTTCTGTGTAATAGGGTAATATCAATCTCAATACTATCCCTCTTTGTTCCGTGGAAAATATAAATGTTAAAATCATATGTTTTGTCAATTTATTTTCAGACTATGCCATAGATCTGATTGCGGTTATACCTAGTTTGTGTTTTCTCTGCGTGCTAAAATGTCCCTAGAATGAATCAGATGCAATGCTTAATTTCAAATTTTTCGGGAGTAATACCCCCGAAACCCCCTAGTACTTCTGTGCGTAAACCAAAACCAGTTTCAGAACTTACACCCCCTTCCCGTAACTAAGAAACCTGGATCCGCTACTGAGCTGATTTGCATGTGTATATTTAAAAATAAACAAATTAAATGGAAACTGTTGCGAAAATCATACCCAGATAGATAATCTTACAAACAAGACATGTTAGTTCCCGAAATATAACATAAAAGCCCCAATGCTCATGTCGCTCTCTAAGCTTGTAAAAATGTATAGATCTAACCTTTTACATCAATATACTATTTTATTGTTCTATATTTTGCAACAGAATCATCCCTATTTTGATATCACATTTTATTTGTATGTACACAATTCTGATGGCAAACAATTTAACTTTTTTAAATGCATTATATGTAAAAACATTTGGATAAGGAATCAAATTCTTTTCTAAGTGAATGTGAAGGAAAATAGTTTTGCCAAGGGAAACAACTCTGATTTTACCATAATATTTCATTCAATATGTTTTATGTGCGATTTTCTTCAAAATGACGCTGTGAAATGTTTTCATATTGAGCATAGTAGTAGTATGTATATAAAATGTTTTATCAGAAATTGTAAGGGAAACATAACACTTGACATCTTAATTTTTTGTAGTGATGGATTTTGTTAAAAATCCGTTTGTTTGCTTTTCTAAGAAAATTTAAAAAAAGTTAAACATGGAATTTTTAAAAATTACAATTTATGTTAACATTGACATGGTAATGAAGTATTTATCAGGGAAATATTACAACTGTATCTCATATATTAATCTGCTTATTTAATATTTTCTTAAAAATGTGGTTTCTATAAAAAAGGAGTTATTCCAAGAAAATGTTACGGTGAACTTGTATTATTTTACCAAAAAGTCATTGTTTTTGCAGTTCTATCACCAGTAAAAAATTGAGATTTTTCTGACGTCATGTTTTACAACACATCAACTACCTTAAGGCATGATTAAATGTCCCAGCGCGTGTATTGTTATATACTGAACAAAATCAGTAACTTCCGCTGTGTTTAAGTACAGTTGTACGTAAATATGAAAAGTATGATTAAATTATTATTAAATGTATTCCAAGAGTATTTTGTTGTTAATATGTGTCTACATTTTATATCGCTAGAACGTTCTCGGAAAACTTACGGAATGGTTGAGTGTATGTGGTTGGGGACGTAGATCACAAGTACACATTAATACCGGGTATGGGTACCTTCAGCATAGAGTACTGCCTGACACCGTTGACGCATACATTGTAGAACCGACAAGTGTGTTGCTTTCGGCCTGTGAAATGTTGTTCCAATCCTAGATTAAGGCATGCTATGTTCGACGGTAGAATATGGCGACGTCGAAAACACTGGTCCAAATCATCCCACAAGTGTACGATGGGATTCATATCTGGGCTTTTGGCGAACCAATCATTAATGGATGCAATGTTGTACGTCCTGAGGAAAATCACAATATCTCTAGCTGTATGGCTTGTGGCATTTACATGATGGCAAAATAGTGATATTGGCATTATTTTGAAACAGTGGGATGACGTGCCTCACACAAATCTCACATCGGTAGCGTTGGGTATTTAAATTCCCATCGATCACGTTGAGAGCTGTTCGATAACAATGCGCAAAGCCTACCCAGACCATTATGAAACCTCCACCCCAAAAAACGATCTCGTTCAAGTAAAAAAGCAGTTGGCATAACGTTCGTTTCATCTACGGTTTACCCGAACTCTGCCATCTCTTCTATGAATTGAAAATGTCGAATCGTCGGAGAAAAGAACTCTAGTCTAATATTGCCTTATACAGCGATGGTGTGTACATGCCCAATTAATACGATTTAACACGCTGACGTCGCGTCAATACACATCCATGGTCAGGATGATGTCCACGTAGACCACCCTGGCGCAGACGACCGAGTACAATTTAGGCAGTTATTCAGTTGTTATGTGTACCAGGGGTGTTAGCAGCAGTGCCAGTAGCAGTTTGAAAACGATTTTGTGGGTGTGTGTTCATGATATAGCGGTCTTGAACAGGCATGATTGTGACCCGCTGATGTCCGCTACGTGGTAAAATTTCCATACGGCCTGTTGCTTGAAAAAGTTGCCTAAGGTTTCGAATAGCACGGCTAGAACTGCCAACAATCCTAGCAACCTCATTCGTCGCCATACCAGCATTAAGCATACCGATGGCACGTTAACTTACATACGGTCCCATCCCAATCTTTGTGAATAAAATATTGTTTAAATTAACTTAAATACGGTGGATTTTTAAGCATTTCAAATAAAACGTAATAAAGTTCTCTTTTTCCATTGTCCTTTTCTTCCTGACAACACAGTCAATAAAATCAGACTGGTTTGATTTTATAATCACAGATTATACTGGTCTGTTCATGCACGTGAAATCTATTTTAACGTATGTGATAAGTGTATAATGCGTACAGTCCAATTGTTATTGGTTTTATTTAACACAAAATCGTTCGCCCGAACATATGTATAGCATTGGACATGTTGATTTCTTTTTATAACGTTTTGAAAAATATGTATAGAAATCGGAAGTTTCTTTTTTTGTACAGTGTGTATTGTTTGAATATGATGTTAAGACGGTTGTTGCTCTGTCAAGCGCTCAGGTTACATATTATAAATTAAATATGGGGGCATCCGTGGCCGTATGGTCATACTCGTTGACTTGAACTTACTCAGCCCCTCACCGCTGTGGGTTCGACTCCCGGTCTGGGCTTTTCGGATTTTCCAAGTGAGGAAACATTCCAGCTTGCTTGATGTAGGTCGGAAAATATGCAAAATAGCATGTTTTTGAACTTTATTATGGCTTTAAGTAGCTATAGTAACCATAACTTTTGAGTAGTAGCACAGGTGTTGTCTCTGAAAACTAATGTAACCTTGACTTTAAACTTACAATGAATCAGCCCGGTTAGCTCAAGTGGTAGAGCGTTCGTTCCCCGGCCGTGTCATACCAAAGACTTAAAAAAATTGTAGTATTGGCTTCCCTTCTTGACGCTCGGGATTTAGAGTTAGCATTACGACAGTTATTTCGGAGTTCGGAGTCAGGATGTAGTGACCAATGTGCACATTAAAGAACCATAGTTTTCTATGTATCCGGTGTATCCGCCTCTCTTTGGGACGTCCATGAGCCCTAGCTGCCAAAAAGTAACGTTTATAAAAACAAAACTGATACAATTAACCAACAAACTAACAATGAATGTTTCCAATCGTTGTATTGATATGATTTTAAAGGTAAATAAAGAAACGCATTTCGGAAAAGAATGAAAACTCGCAGCTAGTAGGCAATTGATGTAGTTTTTACTAAGTGGTTCTCAGACAAGTCTAAGAAGTTCACATTTGCAATTTTGAATCGTGTTCAAACTTGTTGGTAAATGATTTTATATATTTAATAATATCAAGTTACATTAATATAAGATTACTGTAAGATAAATTCCCTGTTTTGACTTTTTATTATGCGCGGCAAATTATCATTTAATCAAATGTTCTTATTTTCCCATTTTTTTTCTGTAAAAAATGATGTGAGCGTTAGATCAAATTCAAGACCTGAATTTAGATCAACATCAGTATCAAGTAAAGACCAATTTCGATATCAAGATCATAATAAGGATCAATGTCAAGTTCATAATTAAGACCAGGGTCAATATCAGAATACCTTTTCCAGCTAGGGTTTCTTGGTTTACCACAAAATAACCCGTGCAGTGAAAAACAGTGCCAAGGTAAGCTATTTCTAAAGATACATTATTATATTTCCATTGTTCGTTTTCCTGATGGGTCCCCGTTTTCTAACATACTTTTTCTGATTTCTCGTCTAATTCCCGCGCTGTACAATATTCTTTTAAACAATCAAGCCTTTTTTTAAAATCAGTAACAGATTGACTAACTGTTACCATGTCATCTGCAAATAACATAAGTAGGAATGAAATTTCCTCTATAGTGACACGGAATCTATGCCGTCAGCAAGTAACAGTTCAAGATCTTCTCAAAGATGAGACAATAAAATCGGTGACATAACCTCCCCTTGCTTGAAGCCTATTGAAAATTCAAAATAGTCAGAAAATGTTTTACAGCATCTTATGTGTAACTTTACTACACATATCACGAATAGTTCTCAAAGTTTTCCTCTGATGCCTGAATTGTAAAGTTTACACCAAAGACCATTGCGATATATGCTGTCAAAAGCTTTTTTGAAATGTATGAATGCACCTGCTACACGTACAGTATCATTTAAGATTTTACTGACAAGAGCATTTAAAACAAATATTGCATCTGTTTTTGAACGACCTTTCCTAAATCCAAATTTAGCATCACTTGTAACTTTATGTTTGTAAGTCAAATCAGCTAACCTTCTATTAATAATACTAGTGACTATTTTTGAAAGGGAACTTACCTTAGTTATAACTACGGTAGCACAGGAGTGACCTGTGTATATATTTATATATTTCGTACGAACATCTTACTAAGTCGTGCGCACGACATACTAAGTCGCAGCCGAGATGTGCTTGAGCGATCTGCTATTGATGAGGCAGTTATCCTATTTTCTGCCCAGAAAAACCCTTTACTTGTGAACAGTGGTTTAATTGTCGCATGGAGAAGAAGGATAAAGATATTTTTAATAATTTTCGACTGCTGTGTTTTCATTGATGGGCAGTATCTGTCGTTTTTACACAAAATGTTTTGCTTTTGATATGTTTTCCCTAACTAAGCTGACTATAAGATGGTCTTTTGTTGGTTTTGATAACTTTAATGCACGTGAGTCCATTTGCAACCCTTTGTTAAAAATTGAGTATCACATTAACGTGCGCGTTAGGTTTATATATCTGTAAACAAGAAAAGTGTTCATAGGACACAGATGCCCCACTTCTGTATTTGCATGCCAAACTAACATAAAATTCCATATTTCATAATATCAAGGCCCATATTTCTACAAATGATATATTGACTTGAATCAAAATACCCAGGTGAACACTTTTAGTCTTTGATTAATACATTCTAGCATAAATAGTGTCAAAGATACATGCGACACAAACTTAAAATTCCATATTTTCACAAAATCTGGACCCCTAACTCCGTTACTGTTCATTTCGACTGGATAAAAAACAAAGTTCACAAGTTAACATGCTGATTAATAAATTTACAAAGATTTATCTTTCCACCACATAGTCTCCGAGTTACATGCGACACAAACTTTAAATTCCAATTTTTTTCACAACATCAAAGCCCAAAACCCCTTAAATGTTTATTGCGATTGGACAAAAATACCCAGATACACAAGTTTACACGCTGATAAAAAATCCCCAAAAGTTTATCATTCTAGCACTAATACTTTCGGAGATACATGCGACACAAACTTAAAATTCCATATTTTCACAAAGTCAATGCCCATAATTCCGTGAATAGTCATTGCGGGTGGATGAAAATGCCCAGGTGCTTGGGTTTACATGTTGATAAATAAATTCCTAAATTTGTATCATTCTAGCACAAACAGCTTCCAAGTTTCATGCGACACAAACTTAAATTGCCATATTTTTACAAAATCAAATCCCATAATTGACTTTGTCAGTGTGAAGTGTTTTCGATAAAAATACCCAGATGCACAATTTACACCATGAATGATATATCCATAAAGTTTCAGGTTTGTAGTACAAATACTTTTTGAATTATGCGTGCTACAAACATCGCGGGACGGACGTAGGGACGTATGTACGTACAGACATACGGACGTACGAATGGACCAACGGACAAAGACAACTCTATATCCCCCTTCATTTAGTGTTGGGGGCATAAAAAACATGTTTAGCCACACTGTTTGCTTGGTAACAACCTTTGTTTATTACCGCTTTCAACAATATTGGCATAATTTATTTAAAGTTCTATAGTCAGCGTTATAATAAGTTTAAGTTCTAACGGTCCGAAGCACCAAACAAGGTCAAAATGTGTTATCAAGCCTTTTTACTTTAGCTTCTTTAAACACGATTTCTGAATTTACAGATAAGAAGTTGACAACACTTCACATGGAGTATTCTTAGATAGTACCAACTTTCTTCAAATGGTCAAATTAAGTGTGTACAAACCAGGACGTGTGGTCAAACTCAGCCTCGCCATATATGTAGCATTTTTTAAATGTGGACCATATTTGTGTATGGAAAAACAGACTTGAAATAACACATAAGTAAAAACACCTTCAAATGAAATAATTTTCAGCTGATTTAGTGAGCGCAATAGAGTTCATAATTCTCGTGTGCCAACCTTTATTATGCCGGTCACATTTCCAGGGTAATCACGTACCGAATAACATCAGTACCTTAAAGACATTGGATTCTCTGCTAATGTAGCTGTTTTTCAATATACTCTCACAGTAGACCTTATTTAATCTAACCGTTTGTATATGAATATGGTTTATGTTTGTAAATCAATTTTGATTTTGTTTTACACGTGTGGCGCTTTATAAAGAACCTTCACATTGGACCTTATTGAGTATAATAGTGTGTTTGTCAATTTGATTAATGTTCGACAGTCTTTTTAACAAAATAAATAAAACATGGTCAATTCTTGGCCAATAACTGGCTTGTAACATTCAGCCATCGACACACTAGACATTGCAAAATGTTGTCGCATATTCTGAAAAAAGAAGCTTTCAATGCAGGTTTATCAACGAAATTTTTTCTTATGGGACATTGGATAATGTTATCGGTTTTGTCTTTTACTTTTGAAAATGCCGGAGGTGGTTATGACATAGAAGTATATTCTTTTATTTTTACAGCCATCAACTATGTAGACGTTGGAAAATGTCGAGTTTTCTGCATATGTAACTCTCCTGAAGAGGCATTTTCATCACTGAATGCTATCTTTTATTTCATTCAGCCGTCGACACTCGGCGTCATTTCTATGACAGTTATATCATAGCAAAGTGTTCTTTTGATTTTTAGCCATCGACTCTCTGACGGCTGGTAAATGTTAGCGTCTTTTCTTCATATGAAGTTTTCAATACTCTTTTGATGTAGTTTTCGGTATCTTATCCACTATATTGCTTAACGACACATGAAAGAAATGATAAAATACCTCGCAAGACAGGTGTGTAGTACTTGGACATGACTTTCCCTACAGCGCCATGTTTGCCATGGAGTATAAAAGGGCATGCTGAGTGTAATTGTTCTTAGATAATAGATGCTCATATATGTAACTAGATACCCAAACACAATGACTGCGATAAGTTCCTTGAAAAGACAAACAAAACCAGAAAGACACAATGTGAAAAAAATCAGTTTGGCAAAGATGTGTGAGACAACAAGATTAGAAGTTATTCTCAAAAACACTACTGACATAGG
This sequence comes from Nuttallia obscurata, assembly GCA_032358795.1. Classification (NCBI taxonomy): domain Eukaryota; kingdom Metazoa; phylum Mollusca; class Bivalvia; order Cardiida; family Psammobiidae; genus Nuttallia; species Nuttallia obscurata. The sequence goes on from JAULCC010614237.1 coordinate 9,313, forward strand.
TATAAGAAAAATTAAAACAAAATGTGAATTCATTAAACATCAGTTCATTGACTAAAGCTCCTCAGTCTGCGCGTATGAAGTGTGTGAAGACAGTTGGTCCATCAGTCCTAGATATACCTATAATGAATACCCTAGGGTTTCCTCGATAGCTCTCCTATGACGATTTTCCCTTCTTATTTTCTTAACAATCACGGCTATACAAACACACAGGACAGTTTAATCTCTTTCAAAGGTTACTCTTTGGGGGGGGAATGGAAAAAAGGATGCGGTTAGAGAAACACGACTTGCAGTGAACACCTTGTATACCACCAATATAGCATCTGGAAAGAGCGCCCGCTTCCTACGTGAGAGGCTTTGGGTAAGATCTTCAGTCGAGACATACTAATATAAACTATACAATTGGTAAGGTAAATACTTTTCCTCTTTGCGGCTCAGAATTGCCAACGGGTTCAGTGTAAAGCGCCTGGCAAGGGCTCAATCCCAACATGTGTCGGTGCTTTTCACTGAGCACGTAAAATAACAACGGGTCTAGATGGAATAATCTGACGTAAAACTAACACACAAAAAACACTTAATTTACCATATTTAGTATGGATAACTGTTCACAAGAGGCTAAACAAAGGTAAAAATAACTTGCAATTTGACACAGAGTTAATCTTACTGAAACTTATCCGATTAATCCGCTGTAGGGAAAAGACGTGTTCATGTCCTTGGTAATTAGTCGGACCGTAATAACACAGACAAAAATACTATAACGACTATTATAACTGCGGTGTACATTAAAACAATAGAGCATGTGTCTATAGCGTGGCTAACGTCTTTCCAGCTAATTGTTTCTGAATCTGATTCTTCATCCCCGCCAGTGTAAATTGTTTGTACTTTGGTCAATTCAGAGTCATTTTGCTCCTTCGGCTGAATCCGAGCTTTCTTAAAACATCTACACGAGCAAATTCGGACGAATGCACGAGCAACTTCGTTTACAGGTTTCGTTTCAGAGATGAAATACACTTTCATGCTTAAGAACACCAACATCACGATGCTTGAACTACATATGT
>JAULCC010614348.1:0-10366 GCA_032358795.1 Nuttallia obscurata
CAGCAAAACTCCTTGTTACAAGTTTTTGTTTATATGACAATAAAGGATAAGTATATAAACATCTTCAGAAAAGTCCTTGTGTCTGTGATATTTGAGTTTGAGATCAAAGCTCACCTATGAAAAACTATAGGTTCCTCCCAAACTGACATTTAAATAGAAATATAGAGGATATCTGATGAGTTTTTACTTCATATAAAATTTTATTGGACGAGTCTTTTCACTAAGAGCGTCTCTGGCGAGCTTAATAAAGGATCCAGGACGAGTCTAATAAAATCTTATATGAAGTGAAAATGAATCTGATTTTCTTTTTATCACATAAAAATACAACAAGAGGTAAATAAGATTTTTCTCATTGATTTGAACTAAATAGATAATCCAGTTAAGCCTTTGACGTCATAGTTCCTCATACATTCTACACTAGTTGTGATGTCATCACTTCTTATATGTAACATGTTGTTTGTATAAGAAAATATGTGATGATTATATTACTCTGGAAATAAGCAATGTCATGTGATAAAATCATATATCCAATTTCATGCAGAGAAATCTTATGAAAGTGTTTAAATATAACTTACTCCATCTAAAACAAATTGTGATTTCATACAAAAGAACAAACAGGAAAACAAGAGATGATCATTCACAGTTATCAGTTGTTTACAAATTTCATCTTTTTGATCAAACAAAATGTTAAGACCTAAATGATGTAAAATTATATGTATATAACATCAGTCAAAGAAGGTTTTCTATAATTTGACCTACCAGTGCTTAGGTCTCCCTCAGCCATAGAGCCTGCTAATGGCTGCTGGTATGGAGTTGAGGACATTGGTCGACTGGCTATAGGGCTGGCGGTGGGAGAGGTAACACGGTTACCTCTACTGGCTGTAAGTATACAAAATAACCCACCCATAGCATCATGCGTTAAATAAAAATAACAAATATTAGTCAATATATTCTTTACTGTTTTCTATGGAAAATATAGCATCTTCAGTTAACAAATACACATATCGACCAACATGGATCATACATAATACCAGTACAAGAAATCTCCTGAAATTCTATCATGTCGAGAAGATTTATGCAGCTAGCAGCAAGTATCAACTCTTTCAAATTGTGCTTTAGCAGCCTCAGATGTTGTGTGTACAATTATGTGTATCTCTTCTGTGTCTAGTCTATACAACAAAGGTAACAACAATATCATGTCATCCCAAACAGCTTTTCAGCTCTTTTGATTATATTCCATATCAGTCTTCAATTATCTCCGCAATTAAAATCAAATCTAATTTCAACAGCCCCTCTCTTCAAATTCATTGACACAAACCCACTAGAGTTAAATCTGTATATACACCAGTCCCTATAAAACAGCACTCTCTCTACAACAAACACCTTTTATATGCTTCTAATATTTAAACATTCTGCTTCATTAAGGCGATTAAACATTAAAATTCACTGACAAGTTTTGTGTGCTGTCGACACAAACACACACATACAAGCAGATCCATCCGCTCAAAGACACACACGTTGTACCTGATTGCGGTGAGTGTTCTGTTTTACTTCTCCTCAGGGAATGGCGTCCTGGGTCAGGCAAAGAGGATGGGTTTGTCACTTGGTAGTGGAAGTCAACATAGGCCCTCTCAAGGTTCTAAGGAAAGACAGGAAGGGAAAACTAGCTCAAGCTACATGTGAATAATACCCTTAAGAAATGTTGAGTAGTTTTTGTAATTCATACACAGCAACGCATAGCAAAGTGTTTTTTTTGTTGAGTATTTTTTGTCATTTTGTAATAAACAAACTTCATAAAAAGATATATAACTGAAAACCAGCACTGAATAAGATCCAACAAATTGTACTAAAACATTATTCATTATGAATTCACCTATCTTGCCCTTAGTAGCTTAATGTTACAGAATGATATTTCATCTTTAAAGCTAAACAAAATATAAACTAATTATACAACGCTACTGACCTTTGCCTCCTTTTCTAAACTTTTCAATCTGTACTTAGTTTCTGCAATAATATCTGCAGACTGGTTAGAAGATTCCTCTCCATCAGTTGTAAAGTCAGTAGATATTCTAGGAGCACTCACTTCATCTAGATCTATATCATTGTACACATCATCTTTATTGTAGTCCTTGACCTTGGAGGCACTTTTGCTCCTACGACCTTTGTGTCGACCTCCAGTAGAAAGGTCAAGGTCACTGTCAATATCACTTTGTAAGCCACCTCTTGTAGACCTATGGGAAACATTGAATGAGACTAGCCTGAAATTAAAACAATAACAAACTATAAAGGTTGCATATTTCACAACAGGTACCACTTGGTAGATTTTTGATGATTGCAAGCAATATGCAATACAATCTGGTCAGACCTCACCTTTTGGTCATGTACTTATGTACGTATTATTCATAGATGCAAAAGGATGGGACGGTTCACAACAAAATTCAGCAATGCAGAACCAAGGGAGACAAATACTGCCAGCCTCTTACGGAGAGTTCTTCCACACAAGGTTTAGATAAGCAACGCAAATAAGAAGGCATGATCCTATTTTTTAAAGTAACACATATTTTGAATTTTAAAATGAAAAACTAAAAGTATTTCCTGACTAGAAAGATAACTAACCTGGATCCATCAGCATCCTGAGGTCTCCTGTATACCTCATTACTCAATGCTGAAATATGAAAACAAATAAACTAACTAAGTTTCTGGAAAGATTAATAAAACTACAAATACTAAAAATAAATTATTCTTATTTGAAACAATGCCTTAGTAAAAGTTAGTTAATCTTTATATCCTAGTAAAATCTACACCTTGAAATGACATCAATGGAGGAAATAAGTTTTAACATATGAATAATGAATAATACAAGTAAGGCAGATCCAGATTGAAAAAGGTTTTGTTAAGTTGTCAAAAATGCAAGTTGGAAGCCATTCAAAGAAAAAGAAACTTGCATGCACCCACCTTTCTGTGTGTAGCCAAGTGTTTGTTTAACATCAATTAGTTCTTGGTTCATTTCCTTCATTTGTAGAGTCTGTGCCTCAAATTGACGTAGCATCATCTCATTCTGGTCAGTCTAAAATAAAGCAATATTGTTGGTGATTGAAAAGTTTAACCCCTTTTACAATTTGATGATTCATTACCTCAATATCGAGCAAATTCCATTAAGTGTATGTAGAATTTTAGAAAAATAAAGCTTATAGACCCTAGGACGAAGGCTAACTTAAACACTGACAGTAGGTCATGAATGATTACCTGTTCATAGTAGCGCCTTGTACCACGTACATTTTCATGTTCATACATGGCCCTGTCACGCCTCCCTCCATCTCTGTCAGCATACTCAGGTACAGCTGTAGGGCGTCTCAATTCTCGTAAAAGCTCCTCTTGACCTGCATGAAGACATAAATAATCTCATAAGATCTAAGAAAGACTTTCGATCTCTAAATAAAGTACTTTTTAAAAAAAGGACTTGTACAGGATCAAACAATACTTGGTTAATTTCTTTTAAATTTTTTTTTTTCATTTAGTTTTTTTCCTTTTATGCATTTTAATTATACAAAATTATCAAATAACCCTTGTTAATTTCAAAGCTGACAACATGTTTTCCACTTACGTATTCTCTCTCTTTCATTCAACTGGATGATTTCCGCCATCCGTCTGAAAAAAAAGGTCAAATAAAGAATTTCATTTGATATTCACATAAATCATTATCAAGAGATCTAAAGAACCCTAAAAAGCTCTGTTGCCAATTCAAACCAGTTTTATTATCTATGGAATAAATCACAATAAGAATATCTTATTTCAACCACTATGACTCAGTATGACATTGGCAGTATAACCTTAATTGTAGAAAATCTTATCTGTATGAGCCTTTTCCTACACAATAAGTTCAAGAATTACTCTTATATATTCATATGGCAACTGACAATTACTTGGAAATCACATTTGCCTTATTAGTCTAAAATTACTAATCCATAATACTATTAACATTGCACAATCATACAATGTGAAAAAGCTGAAAGAATATTGGCAAAAAACTTTCTTGATTTAGATATTTGAAAAGTAGCACTTCTAAGAATGACAACTCTGGTCTCACTGGATAAAACCTCTCCATTTTCAGTCTCAACTGAGTGTCTAAGATCAGAACTGTACTTTTTTCCAATATCACGCTGTCTACTTACAAACGTAGACTTTCCCATAGAATCTTTCAGAGAAAAAATAGAACAATCTGTTCATGATAACTAATTATTATTAATTTTTCAGGGGATTCCTTCCACAGCAAGATGTGTCATTGTAGTACATCCAGAACTAATAAATTGGTGTGTGACAATTTTTACTTACGTTCTAAGATTCTCTATCTCAGTTCTGTAGGTGATATTCTGATCCTTCATAGAGGCATAGTCAGCCATCTGTAATGACGTAATACATAAATTGTATATTTCCCAACGTAACTACCAACACTGATTATGATAGCTCCTATAAAATTATTAATAACTGAAAATGTAACATTCATTCCCACTATGTCACCAAGATACTGAAGATATTAAAACTTTAATTTTCATGTAAAACAGCTCTAAAGAGTATGCCATGCAGATATAACAGATATAGAGAGAAATACTCACATCTCGTAGTTTAGCATTGAGAAATTCATTATGCTTTGTTGCGTTCACTTCCACATGTCGGGCCTCTTGTAACAAAGTCTGTAAGAGATCGAAAAGATAGCTTTACATTCAAGTCTTTCAATGTTTTTAAAATCTCTATCATGAACTCTTCCATATCTACCTTATAGATCATTTCAATTAACAAGATGCTTCAAAACTATGAAGCAAAATGTAAAGGCCCAAACAAAACAAAAGAGATTCTGTAGCATTTACCAGAAGCATGAAACAGATGGATATTTTTCTAATCAGAATACATGTAATTATTTTTATAAGTATCACATGTTATTTCTTTTTATATTTCTTTTGTATCTGATCTAAATAAGCTAGTTGGGTGTTCAATTGTATAATTATGTCGTCCTCTTACACTTTATCAGAATAACTAAAATGTTTACAATACTACATTGTCATAAGAAATATATTTTGAAATTTTGAAGAAGAAATGTTAAACAAATGTCAAAGTTACAGCCAACATTAAGTTTTTCTGACAAAATATATATGTATAAAGGGGGCTTAACTCTGTCAAATATGACCTTGGCTATAGAATTTGGCAGAGTCACCACCCTGTTGTCATGAACAATTTAATTTGTAAGTTTGAAAAAGAAATGTTGACAAACGGCAAAGTTATAGCTATTGTTAAGCTTTTGTAAAGGACAAAATGATTCCTATGTATTGTGCGACACAAAAACAATTAATAAGCGATTCATCTACATGCATTATCAAATGGAGTCACTGCTTTTGGAGAAGCGTTTGCATAATTTCAATTAGGTAAATGGACCACTGTTAACATAATTTATAAAATATTGCTTTATTTGAAAACAAGAGGACAGCTGGCTGAGTACATCAGAAAGATGTCGATAAACATTTGTTTGCATGACAATCAGATATTTATGTTTATATCAAACCATGACAGGGTGAAAGCCATAACTAACACTGTATGGTCTAGTGGCCAACCCCAATTTTTTTTTGTAATACACATTTGGAAATGAAATAAGAGTATCCAATCAAAATCAAGTCTAGTCTTGTTGCTTATCCCTAAATATCTAGTTGCTATGGAATTTTCTATAAACTAGTTAAAATCTGACAGCTGAACGATGGCTAATGCCTTTCTTGTCTAGTGAAATCTCCAGATAGCAGAACCATAAAGTTTCAAGACAAACATCAAGTACAGCAGTGATCCTGACTATAGAGGTGTCAGTAAAATCTCACTTCTAATTCATTGACACGGGCTGTTTTGTCTCTCATCTCCTCCCGTAGCTGGTCAAATTTGCTCTGGTCCTCAGCCACTCGTTTCTCATTCTCTGTAAAAGAGCACAAACATAAATGTCACAAACAGTAGCATAGATAATAAATTTACAAACAAAAGCAGCTTGCTACATAATAATGTCACACATTTTATATACTGTTGAAGATGACATTGTAAGAACTAAGACTGGTTCCAGATACATAATTCCACAAATACCACTTGTCTTACAGTTGTTGTCTTTTAAGCCTCTAACAAAAATATTTCACTTCAGTCTTTACACTAAGAAATGAGTTCACCTAACCATGTTCCAAGGTATCTATGTGATTAACAAACACTTTCCCCAACTGTTTAGTGGTCACTGGTTGGAGACTGACAAGTATTAACACACTTGTAATAATGAAATTTACTTCTCTGTGCCCATGCTAGGGCTAAATCTTAAATTCTATTTTTCAAAATCATTTTGCACTTACTTAAATTAATGCAATAGTATGTTTACACCTCTGAACTCAACCTCATAAACATACAATTTGTCATTTTGTGCTAACAAAAGTTTATTTTTAGAATTTCCTTCTCTGTGCAGAAATAGAACAAATATTTTCTACTATTTTGTCAATATTTCAGAACATCATATAAAGAGGATATTGCCAAACTTCTCCAAACTTCTTTTCTACATTTGTTCTTGAAATATTGACCTGACTCAATAAGTATTGCAGCCAATTATGTCACAGATTCTGTTCAGTCAACATATTTCATCAATGTTTTACTTAACATCAAAAAGTTTTCTTGTCTTTGAATCATATGAAACTCAGACACGGGCTGTAGAAAGACCTCTAACTGGTCAAACCAAAGACAACCAAATGTTGCTAAAGAGACATGATATGTTTCAGCTGATTTATTTGCTTTTTTCTGAATCTTTGTTTTACATGGTAACATACTTGTTTTTTAAGAAGTATATAACCATTTCTGTAAAAAAATTCTTTTAAAACTGATTAATCGTTTCAAGTTCCTGTCTTTGAAGCTTCTTTAAAAATAGTAATAATCCTGCCTGACTTGCTTTAAACACATTTTGTAATGTACAGGGCATGTCCACCTGTTTTAACACTTGAGGATCATAATGGACGGACGGACAATTTGCTTAGTAGAAGAGTTGTCTCTAAAGTTTCAGACAAGCACTGTGAGTAATTTCAAATAAGTGATTACAACTCAACTTATTGATGAACAGTGATTAAAGTAGGAATTCATCAACCATTCTTAAGAATATTCTATTTAAAGACAAGAACTTAATAAGAATTTAAAAAAAAACCTGCTTTATGTTAACTCAATTGTTCAGATTGTTTTCTAGATACACACATGAATGTAGACAGCTCAAGTAAAGGTAATTTGTTTCTCTGACCCTTGGCAAAATAATACTGACTGAATTTTGCATTTTTAAACTCAAGTGTTAAGAAAGGTCTCAAGAATGGTTAGTGAATTTAAAACAAGACATAGACAAAGTTTTGTCTGTGAACATCTTAAGCAACTTGTGCAGACAACATTTACAGAAACCTTTTCTGTACATTGATCTGGACTTTGTGGAGGTATGTTGATTTTCTGGGCAATAATAATCATCATTTCTGGGTTCTATAAACAAAGTTCTTTATCATTCAGTACATGATCATATTTTATCAAACATATTATGAGATATAATACAATTCCTTGACACAAATACATGTATGTCACTTAAAAGCAAAGCAGTGCACTCTTTGATGAAAATCCAAGATAAAAATACAAGAGGGCCATGATGGCCCTAGAGGCGCTCACCTGAACATGATAGCCCCAACCCCTGGAAGCCATTTTTTTTACTTATCAAAATATTTTGAACTGTCCTTTTTGAAAGTCATCCAAGGAACATTTATTCCAAATTAATTTCAAATCTGTCTACTATGTCTTGGAGAAGAAATTTTTTAAAGTTTTCACTATATACATATACAGAAAAATGACTCCACCCCCTGGAGGCCATGTTTTTTACAGATCAAAATAATTTCAACAATCTTTGTAGAGGGTCACACAAGAAACATTTATGCCTTATCATTTTCAAATCTGGCCATTGGTTTTGAAGAAGAAGATTTTTTAAGTTTTCACTATATACATGTAAGGAAAACTGACTCCGCCCCCGTCTGCCATTTTTTTAACAGATCAAAATAATTTCAACAATCTTTGTAGAGCGTCACACTAGGAACATCGTGTCAAATTATTTTCAAATCTGGCCTCCAGTTTTGGAGAAGAAGATTTTTAGAGTTTTCACTATACACATGTATGGAAAACTGACTCCGCCCCCTGTTGGCCATGTTTTTTAACAGATCAAAATAATTTTAACAATCTTTGTAACAAGTATAACAACAAAGAGTATTCTTAATTCACTGTACAATATCACTCAAAAATACATGTTCTACATGGATATATCTGTTTAAATATGTCTTACTATTTAGATTGTTTCATTTACTACACCAGTCTTACAATATAGTACAAAAACACTGCTACAATGGTCAACATGAAGACATAGCTATTTGAAAGGAATTCAAACAAAGTAAAATTTGTCTTACCCCTTAGAGTTATCTCTCTTACTTCAATATTCTGAGATCTTTCTAAAAACTTGGCCTGATATTCAACCTTGTATCTATTGTATAATAAAAAAAGTAGTCATAAGTAAAATAATTTGTGAAAAATCTGAAGATTTATTTCATAATCCAAACCGAAAATAATACATATAACTGTATCTTTAAAACAGATGTAATACGAAAATAACATAATTCTAATATTTACAATTGTACTTTAAGTCAAAACTCACACAATCATTGAATACTTTAATATAGTCATATACTGTACAAGACAAACTCTTTATTTCGTTGTCAAAATCAGCAAAAAAGTCAAGCACTTACTTAGTCATTTCGTTTTCAAGTCTCTGATTAAATTCTCTCTCTTTCCTTTGGATCTCAAGTTCACGTCTTCTAAGATCTTGTTCAACAGCCTTGTTTCGTTCCTGTTCAAGTTTCTTTTCCCTGCAAGCAAATAAAAAGTGAAATTGATGACAGTTATGACAATTAAATTTTCAAATTGGGAAGATTAAGGCAATATATATATATATAAGGCATAGTATATATCATAAGCAAATGGTTTTAAAAAAGCAGGGTAAGTTACTTTTTCTATATTTTCTACACTTTGTTTTAGATTTCCCATACAAAAAGCTAATAAGTTTATGTCTGTGTCATTTGAACTATATATCACAATCAGCTGTCTTCATTCAGTTGTTCAAATCTCTCTCAGTTTAACATTATGTCAACGGATTTACTTCTTATTTCATTTGAAATACCATTCAACAAACTTTTTTTTTATTCATTTCAGAACTTTCAAAAGGTAAACTTAAATTTGCAGTTACTTAGGACTTATTTCCATGGCCTATCTTTATGATGGGATTAAAAAAAACTGATTCTTGGTGAGTTACTGTTATGTGTATCGTGACCTCAGGCTTCTAAGATTTCCAATTAGATTTTAATCCCCTGCTGTGTTTTGAGTGTGGTGTTTTGCATTTAGCAAAGAAAACACATAATATAGCTATAGAAAATTCAATACATTTGATTTCTTTAAATTTTTCTATGTAAAGATTGCATATGCATATATATCAACATTAGCCTTTCACAGAGCATGTCAATCCCTTTATGTATTATTATCACCATATTTTGCATCTAGATGTATCTAGCTCTTTTTATACCATGGGTTATAATTATGTGAGATCTACTTTAAGGATAATAGAAGGGCAATTGTCCGTTAGCTAATGACAACAGTGTGTACCTGGTAAAAACATCAGCCTCCCTTTTTATTGACCCTTCTCTCTGTCTGACAGCTTCTATCTCCTCCAGGATAGACTGCCTCTGATTATAGATCTCCCTCTCCTGCATCTGTAGACAGACAAGAGTTACTTAACTATTTATACACATTGCAAATAATCAAGCATTTTTTCTTATCATTTACCAAAGAAGACTAATCAATGTGTTTCGCAACATTTTCCACCATGAATGGAAACTCACGTTGGAGCTCCCACACCAAGTGCTCGTTTGATTTTTTTTTCGAAAAAAAAAAGTAATACCGACAAAAATTAAAACCCCTGGTAATGAATGTACATTGAAAAATCTTTTTTTATAATCAAAGATCAACAAGACACATCTATAAGAGTTTAAAAAATGTGTAAAACTGTCCAAATAATTGCTTCTCAGTTTTCATAAACTGAAGGCCTCCATTTTGATAAAAAAAAACAAAAAACACTGACTGCGCATGCACTAGTTGAACCACATCTCATTTTGACCTAAACAAATATTATTATTGTCGGAATAGAATCAATAATATACTGACCTTTATTGGGTTACAAGAATATTTCACTTACATTAAGTTTATCAGTTAACATTAGCATGCCCTTCTTTATCTTATCCAGTACTAA
>JAULCC010614570.1:0-10366 GCA_032358795.1 Nuttallia obscurata
TTAGACTCGTCCTGGAACCTTTATTAAGCTCGCCAGAGGCTCGCTTAATAAAGATTCCTGGACTCCTCTAATAAAATCTTATATAAAGTGAAAACTCATCAGATATCCTCTATATATATATATAGGTAGATAGATTCATCTTACTACATTATACATGCAATATTTCGGTATTATTTTGTAACAAGGTTGGATTTATACTTTCCAGTTTGCAAAAAGAACAATTTCCTTATTTACTACCTAGCTTTTGTTATACATATGCATTTATTAAACTTTATATTTTGCAATATTTATCAATGTTCAATGTATATTTCATGAAAGTTTTCTTCTTTTTAATTATTATTTTGCAATATTTCTGTAATTATAATCTTAATTTTGTAACATAAATGAGTCTAATCTTTATATATTGCAATAATTCTGTGTTAACAATTTACATTTCGTATTCTTGATTGGTTTATACTTTACGTTGCACAACATTTCGATACCTAAAATCTACATTTCGTGACATTCCGGTCTACATTTCAGTATTTGGTAGCCACATTTCGTGACATTTCGCGACATTTCGTAACATTTCGCATCATTTCGTTGTTTATGAGGGCCGCCGAGGTGTTCCGATTGTTCCGATTATGGTCCTGAGAACAACGTGACTTTTGTTGACAGAGAATTTATCACCAATTGTGACTGGTTTACTCTACTATGAAGTGAAAAATATTCCTCAAAGGATATCTTTGTGAAGGAAGTTGTTCTTTCTGATCTTCTCGAAATGAAGGAAGATACAGGTATAATAAATGTGCTTAAATAATGTGTTGTCATATTTCATACACAGAGAGCAGGTTCATTTTTGTTATTGATGCTTGATTTAAAAAAGTACATAGCTATTCTATACATGATGTTGACATAACATTGATAATCAATGAAAATATGGTTTATTAATATAGTCTGTTCCGTGGCTACATGTTGCTGAGTTGACCGACTGGGATGACACACTGTTTTCCTCATTACAACTGCCTTGCTCACTGAAAATACTAAAAAAATCACTTATTATCATAGCACAAATTTTGTTTCAAAATCACATGCACGATTAAAACACGAGTTGTATATAGTTTTACTTGATTCTTATACAAAGTTCTAGCAATATATAGTTTTACTTGATTCTTATACAAAGTTCTAGTAATATATAGTTTTACTTGATTCTTATACAAAGTTCTAGCAAGCATTTTTACATATGTTGAAATTAATATTATGTCACAAAGCAATAAAACTGATTTAAATAATGAAGCCCAGTAAGCTCAAGTGGTAGAGCATCTGCTTTTGGTGCGGGAAGCCACTGGTTTGATTCCTGGTCGGGTCATACCAAGACATTGAAAATTGCAGTAATGGCTTCCCTACTTGACGCTCAGGATTTACCATAAGCATTATGACGGTTTGTCTGTGTCAGGATAAGTGACCCGCCGGGGTTCAGCCCCGATGTGTATCAGTGCTATACACTTGGCATTTTAAAGAACCATAGTTCTCTACAGAAGAGTTCTGTGTATGAAATATCAGTTTTTGACAATTTAGCGCAGACAGCATATTTTCTGCATAAATCAATGTTTATAGTTTAACAATGATAAACAGGCATTTTTTCTGTAGGTATGATTTTCCTGTCTGACATGTTAGCATTACAGATATTGTTGGCATAGTTAAAAATCTCGCAATTGTAACACATTATGTCCAAACAGCATTGATATGGAAAAACGGGTCAATATTTCCGTGGTACCCATATTTCAGCAGTAATCCGAATTTCCGCTACAAACAAATCACCACGCCGTCTACTGTACTCCTGATGTCACCTACTTCCGCTTCTGGTAGGCAGTGAACTCTGTACACAATCAAAAACACGGAAATGTTCAAGATGACTTTGCACTTAAGCTTGCCCATGCAATAAAACCCATTAAAAATGCCATTTGAAATAGTCAATTACATGGGTGCAGTTGAAACGGCTGTTTAAATCCAATTTTGCATTGGCGGACAAACCGATACAAGTAAATGGCCTGAAAATTGTTTAATTATTATGCGGGAATACGAGGCGCCAGTGTACATCATCTTTCAAGTTTTTTTCATATAGGTGTGAACTATAGCAGTGGTGATATGCATCCTGAATTAGTAAAAGAATTGCAATAATTCCCTGGGGAAATGTTTGGCAGAATATGAAACCATTCCATTAATAGGTCATTAGGTTACTTATGACCCCATTTACTCCTTATGCTAAGCCAAGAGTCGTCCACAAAAAGCAGTCCTCTTTTTCAGGAATGGCTTATTAATACTACTAGCCAAATTACATCAAAGTCCTGCTGTTTTAAGAAATACTTACTGGTACAAACCAATGCTTTTGCAATGCTTAGAATGTATTGAACACCCTCAGTGGCTTCACTTTACCTTTGATTTATAGATTCATTTAATATGTTACATATATTTACAGAAGGTAGTATATCAAAATATCAAACATCAGATGGAGACCATTCCATTTTTAGATTTATATGATTTTAATCATTATACCCTGCACTAGAAAGATGAATGCACCATTTACATCCTTACATATGCTAGCTGTATGTCAGGCATGACATTAAGGACCATCAAAAGCTTAGTTTAGTATAAAACTTTTATGTCTTCTCTATACTTCTAAATTAAGAGATAGAATGCCATTGGACTGAGTAAAAATCACTGATTGATAATGTTATTGACAACCCAATTCATGATTAATACATATGAAATACTAGTTATGTTGTGTTTTCTTTTTATTAAAAACAACTTGCATCCGGTTCAAATAACCTTTCGTATGAGAAATCTTAGTCCAGCTTCAGTGTAGCTTGCCATGTATAGATCAGTGGTTCTACTCAAGAACACCTGAGATCTAAATTCACCATTGACTCTTTCGCTGACAGCGACTTGACATACAATGCCACTGTTGCCATAAGGCGACCTCAGTAACTTTTAGCAACCAAATAAAGGTCAAGCTTGTGGTAAGGTAAATGTCATCACATGATTTTCTGATATTTAATTTAAAATCTAAAATTTTGCAGACTTTTAAAGGAAACTTGTATTGACATTATGTTCCCCCCCCCCAAGATTCATTAAGATCTATCAACAAATAATGATTTTATACATATTTCAAAAAGATGAGCCTTTTTTACCGATTTCCCAGAAATAAACTTGTCACTGAGAGGCATGTCTCACCAGAAAGTTGGTACCAAAAGAATTAAAGGCTGGAAAAGTCAGACTTGAATGCTGGTGTCAGTATGACTTTAAACCCAAAATTTCTGATAAACAAACCAAATCAACAAAACCAGTTATATCAAGTTTGTTGATACCCACTCCTGCGTAAGATCTCAAGTCCAATGCTTTAGTGTACATTAAGTAAAGTTCACTGACTGATTACTGGGCTTCAATCCAGTCTTGTACTCTTATATGATGTCTTTATTTAGTTTAGTTGCACTTGATGACAAACATGTACATTACAAACATTTATAAATCACAGTAACACACAGCTGAATTTGTAGACTTGTACTTTTAAGATTTAAGATCAAAGAGTGTCTATAGCCTTTTCATGAATTATTGACAGGCTAATATTTATGGGAAAGTGTCAAACAGTGCATGAATTCTAGACTGTGTCATCACTCGTTGTTACTCAGGGTACAGCTGATCCACCCTTATCATTTAGGACTGAATATAAAGTTTGGACAGCCAAGTGGTAGAGCTTCTGGTGCTGGAGGCAGTGGGTTCCCTAGCTGGGTCATACCAAAGACTTTAAAAATGGTAGTAATGGCTTCCCTCCTTGACGCTCAAGATTAAGAGTTTGCATTACGATTGGTTTGTGGGTGTCATGATAAAGTGACCAGAAAGGGTTCAGCCCCCACGTGTATCAATACTATACACTGGGCACGTTAAAGAACCATAGTTCTCTACAGAAGAGTTCTGTGTATCCACTTCCCTCTCTCTGAGACTTCTATTAGCCCAAGCTGGCAGAAAGTGATGTATATTAAACAAACATAAAGTTTGGAAACATGGTCAGAGAACCACAGTTTACTTTCTGTTCATTTATACCCACGAGCCAATTGACAGTCTAAAAATGTCTGCTGCGTAGGAAAGATATTAGCAAATTTTGTTTCATATAGTACTTTTGAATTACAGACAAAAGCTACATGAAATTGTAGTTTCAGCATTGTTGATCAATATGGACCTTCTCTATGTTAAATGAGCTTAATTGTGTGAACTTGAAGGATTATCCTGCACAAGGTGCTCAAACAACCCATCTTGATATACTTATCTAGTGGGTATGTGTCTTTATATCTGGTTCAGCCACAAGAAAATGCAAACAGTTGGTAGTTGTGAAGAATTCAGCCTTTTATTCATGATACAGGAAAGATAACCCAGGTCTGATGAATGGAGTCTAAGGTAAAAATATCATGCATAGGTTTCCAAGGTAAACTTTGAGATTGCTTTGCATTCATCGATTGCAAATGACAGGTACCACAATTGTAAACATATTGTTAAGTACTAGTTAGTGAAATCACCCTTGGCCCATCTGTATACAAGCTTGTTCAATGAAAGACTATCTCCTCTGTGCGAATGAATTGATTTACACCAAACTTGGCATAAAACATTGCAACACCAATCTCTCTCAGGGTTTTTGAATTAGGTGAATATACCACCCTTTATTGGGGTCAGTAGTTCATTTGAATAGGCCCTTTAAACAACCATTTGAACTAATTCAAACTCCATTCAGTATAGTGAGCATCCGCTTCCAGTGTGGGAGGCTTCTGGTTTGATCCTTGGCCAGGTCAATCCAACGACTATAAATTGCACAAGGGGTTAGCATTACCACTGATTTGTTGGTGTCAAGATAAAGGGACCGTTTGGGGTTCAACTCCCATGTGTATAAGTACTATACACTGGGCACGTAAAAGAACCAGAGAATTCTCTTTATCCACTTCCCTCTTTCTGGGACATCATTAGCCCTAGTTGGCAGAAAGGGGTGTTAATCATACAAACAAACTAACATATTCATTCAGTATAGTATGATAAAATCAAAGATATGTCTTTCTATTTCTTTCTACATGTACAATCAGGTTAAAGCTATGTTAACATTTTATTTTTAGATAAATTCTACTGTATTAAATGCAGATGTTTCCCGCCATGCTCCTAGATCATTGTGCCTAATTCATGCATGGCATTGCACCAAATCCCCAAAGTATTACAGGAATTAAAGAGATACTTGCCCAAATAAAAATCTTCAGAAGAATTAATTTCACTGTTTGCAGAAATATTATAATTAATCTAAACTGTGTTTCTGTGAATATGAATCAACCAATATTTTAGCTTAAATTATTGCAAAATAGAGTTGGGGATTGATAAAAATAGTACTCATTCAGATCCATGCTTGCAGCTAGAACGCTCTAATTGGAGTCTAATTAGTTACCGAAATGCTTATTTTCTCTGTTATCAGCAAGTAAATTTAAAGGGAAATAACACATGGGGTGCACCTGTGCATTTTTGTAATTGTTTTGGAAACCAGCATGGTGACACCCATTTTTCTTCACATTTTCTAGTAGTCTATGGCCTCAACATTTGAAATATATAGTTTGAAGAAATTCTTATTGCCAGTTTTCCAAATATTTACCTTTTTATGCGTTATTTTGGGAAATCTGATCATTTCTGACCATGGTTCATATGTATCGTCACCTAAGTTCAATATTTTTCTGTTAACTCTTTCTGATTTTCATTATTTGTTATATTTTCTTGATGGAGTTTGAATTTGAAAAGATTCATCTTCGTACTTGTAGCATTTACCCTTAAATGTGTCTAAATTTCAAAACATGATAAAACATGAATTTCGGATTTGTCCATCTGAAATTGGCCAGAATATAGATTTGGTCACAATTTCAACAGCCTGTATACAAAAAATAAATATGGTGACCCTTATTTTCTTGTTACTATTGAATTTGTGTTTAAAAAAGCTTGACTTCTACTTCTGAAAAATTTCAAGAGATATTTATTGCAAATTTATTTGTGTGAGTATCCCTTTAAAGCCAGGCCCAACCAGAAGGATGCAGGTTAGCCCAATCTTTGATTTCAAATGACTCTGATGATAACACAACTGATTATAGGACCTTCAAGATGTAGCCATGATTAAATTAAGCCTTACTGCAGATAATATATTAAAACTGGGTCCTTCTTATCAAAGGGTTAACTTAAGGGCTCCAGTTGTCAGCAGTCAGTAATTTTTACTGGTAAATTCTATTAAGATTATGCAAAAGTCCAAGGCAAATAATTGAGTTGAAACACTACAGTAACAAATAAAACAGGATACATTCTTTACAATGTTCATAGCAAATGCATGAAAATGTCATATTGTTTGGCATCAGTTCACAAGGTATTGATTTAGCTATTAACATCTATATATAATGATTAATATTGATTAGCATGCATGAGACAATAGTTTAATAGTTTATTTGGCATCAACAAAACAACTTCTTTGTTACCAATACATGCATATTCTAAAAACGACACATGATATTTTACATCATGGGAAAATTATGATAAAAAATCAACAAAGTTAATGATTTTTGGTATGAACTAATAATATGATAACTAGTACTAATGATATGTTTACCGGTAGGTCATAACAGTGTAATCTATAACATATACTAGTAACACAGATGAACATGTGGCGTCATAGGTCATGACTGGTAGGTTGTATTTTAATTGGCATTGGATAAAGTATGCAAACAAAAAATTTCCTTGTTCAGTAAATATGCAAGATTTAATGATAAAATCAATTAGAAAATGATATGGACTTTTATCTTGTTGCTTTAACAAATGACAAAAGACATTTTTAGCTTGCCTATTTTGAGAATAGGAGAGTTATTCTTCTTACCGATGGTCATCAGCTTTACACTTTGGTTAATGCTGTGGGTGCAATTTTATATATTACACCCCAACCCAGTAACTACTTAATGTAATTCATTCTAATTTTCTACAATGCTTCCCAACCATCACACCTATGTTAATAGTCAAGGTAGATAACTCTGTCCAGTATTTAATGTAAATTACGGCTATTTTTTTAATTAGAAATTCTGGTCAAAGTTTTGCCTGCAACTGCATTATGAGTCCATATATCTTAGTTAACTTAATGCATTACATTGAAACATTCTTCTAATGAGCAGTGGAATAGTCAATTGTGTTGCCTTATGGACAGCTTTTGTTTTGTGTGTTGTTGAGTAAGCAAAAGGGCCTAAACCAAAAAGCTAACTACGAGGCTATATTAATATTTCAGTTTGATTTTTTAGCCCTTGCCAGATATTTTGACTGTGGAAAGTACTTAGATTGGAGACCTTTGTGTTTAATTTATTATAGTACTGGCTTATTCTGGGCCGGCTCCTGCCGGCCCGGTTACTGATACGGTTTTGCCAGGCTAGGCTGTACAATGAGTTTCTTCGTGCCTGTCATTACTTTTAATTATGTACAAAGGTTAGAAAAATGTAAAAGACTTACGTTTTTGAATTTTATCTGTTGTTTATATGGTGTAATAGATAGCTTGAGGTTTCCATTAATTCAGTTTGCAGTAAGGGGATGTGTTATATGACAGGAATCTTTAATATGCATTATTCAGAAATGCACACCAAAACATATATTTCATAGTGTTCTGTTTTTTGCCACATGTGAACTACTCTGTCATTCATGGAGTTCTTTTTGTATGCCATATAGACAGATGAAGAATAATTAAATCTACCATATAACCTTTAGTAAAAGCCCCTGGGGGCATTACATTTTCCAACTGCGGTGTTCATTACATGTAATTTTTTTATATCTACACTAGTTACAAAAGTTTTCTATTAAAAAACTGCTGTAAAAACTCTAGCATGTTTCTGTATTGTCATATTGCCAAATCTGTTGATTGGGTCTTCCTGTATGCTGATATTTTTTGTTAGTCACACTCTTATTAATGTCTGATGTTGTGAGGATTTTGGTATGTGTTTTTTGTTTGTTTAAAATTCATAACTTGAAGATTTAAAAAAAAAAATCTGTGTGAGTGTGTGAGTGGGGGGAGGGCGTTGAATAATGGTTATACGGTAAGTGTAGTATGTAAACTGAGTTGAGCTGATTGTCACCTGTATGTTAATGAATATTTTCAGTCGCTATAGAACAAAATAAAAAATCATGCATCAACCTCATCAGAAAACGAATAACTGATTAAACATTATCTTTACATGAAATGCCAAGTTTTCTTTCATCTGCGCATTATTGGTTGATCTTATCATTAATATATATTTGAATCAACATTGTTGGTATAAAAATGTATTACAGTTGTAAATATATGCATTTATACCTTCCCCACATTGATATATACCGGCATAACATTGTTCCAACTGTGAAAGATATGGAAATTGTACCAGATAATTTATGATTGTGGTATATGTTAGCCACTGTAGATGGAAGCAGTGTATGTTTATTCAGACGGTGTTTTGAATTAATACTTTAATATAAAAGTTTTTCTGGCTGGACAACCTTTCATGTGAGGAAGCTTAAAATAACCTACAAAAATTGTAGAAAACAGGATAATCTAAAAAGGAGTGGTTCCATTAATGTCTCCAGATAGCAAAACAGAAAATAATAGTGGAAAAAAAAACATGATGAAAAAGACAACCTATCCTTATTTTGAAATTTGTTTTTTTCAGATACGAAGAGGAGTCGGACAAGGCTCAAGTCCTTGGCGGCAGGACCTCCACCCATGGACCCTGAGAAACAGTATGTCAATCCGGGGCTAGAAAACCAAATGGTAGGTCTGCTTCAATGGTTGGTATTGTGGGGAAAATTTAATCTGATCATGATATTTATATAGTCATATATTGATCACCATGTTCAACTTGTGCTTTGTCGGTCTTTTCCATTACAGTAACAGAAGAACATAATTAAAGTAGGCAATAAAAGCTATCACTTACTATCTATTTCCACTTGCACAAACGTGATAAACAAGACAGTAATAAACTGTCAGTCTATTGTGAAATTATGGTAAAAGTGGGTACATGGATCATTCTAAATTTTATGCACAATAATATTGTTGTATGACGTCTTTTTAGGCTCACTGACTGGGATATTGTTACACAATTGACCATTGAAGACAAGATTAATTTATTTAATCAGATATTAATTCTTGGGGTCATCTGCTATTAATGTAGACAGAGCTCCCTGCTAGTTTATTTGCATATTGGATAACACCCTAACATAATCTGAGGATGTACTTCAATCTGGTACTACATCATATAGCATTGATAATGCAGACTCTTGTTGCTTTGTACTTACCTTATCTAATCACAGTTCATTAAGGGCTTGTCCCAGTCATTGGAGTATGATATTAATTATACCCCCACAAATCAATTTGGGGGTATACAGGAGTCACCCTGTTGGTCGGTTGGTCTCTAATACTACTGTAGCTAAGTTGATGAAACTTCATTTTGTAGATAGACCTAGTTGAGAGGAAATGCAGTGCATAAGAAGTTAAGAACCATAACTCTACATGTTTTTTCAAAGGAGTTATTCCCTTTTATTTTCCATTGTAACATTACATTTTGTAACATTACATTCAGTTTATTTGTCATGTGTATACATCCTGTGTCAAAGATGTGTGTGTGTGTGTGGGGGGGGGGGTGTATGAATCACCTTCAGTGATAATTCTAGTTATAATTTGTTCATATCCTGCAGTTTCTTATTGATGGTTGATCTTATCCAATCAGATGCTTGTAAGGGTTGACCCCAGTGATATATGCCAGCTTGATTTTTGCTCCAGTTTTAAGTTAGTGCTACACTGTAAGCTTCATCTGCAATGTTTATTTTAATTGCCCTCCCACCCACTACCTTTGTCTCTCTTATTCATTTTGAAAAAATAAATATTGCCATATCTTTTGAATATATATATATATGTATATATGTGTCACTATGTGCAGTTTATATTTCATTTGTTTTTGTTATTAGTTTTAGTTAATTAGTTGACTGGAGATCGTTACTTTGATTATTTTCACCAAGTTGCAGTTATAGACTTAATTATCATTCTCAAGTTTATATGTTTTCATCTAATAATTGTTTACTGCTCTTTAGCTTTTGAATTAAATGGTTCTCTGTTCCCAAATCCAGACTTAAGTTTTCTCTTGTTCAACTTACTTTAGACAACCAGTTAGGGAATTAACCTCTAAATAATTATGGTCTGTATATAGGATCTTACACTTGTTTTTATTAAATATAAAAATTTCTTCAACTCGTATCAGAAACTGTTATTAAGCTCGCCAAGGCTTGCTTTATAAAGTTTCCTTATACTTGTTGAAGAATTTCTTAT
>JAULCC010614681.1:0-10365 GCA_032358795.1 Nuttallia obscurata
CTTAATAAAGTTTCCTTATACTCGTTGAAGAAATTTTTATATTAAATAAAAACTCATGTAAGATCATATATATATATTACGAAACATTGACTTAATGCATGAATACATAACGATACCGCATACGATGGTTATAGTTAAAAAGTTCTACTATGGATTGTTCTTGTATTGTTTACCATCTAATGTATGTAAATGCAACTTTACTTCAGCGTTTTTGTCATTCAAATATTCAGTGCAAGGTTTACTAAAGCTCAAAATCGCAGTAATATGTGTACTTTTTATATTTGGTCTTAAAAAACAAAGCTTTTTGGAACCCATTAGTTTAATCATACCACGAGAGGCATTCGCAATATTTCGACGCAAATTTTGGGAGTTCTAAGTACAACATCGTGGATTGCTGTGCTGTTAAATTAAGAAATAAACACATTGACCTATCGATTACAAATAAAGGGCAGATTTTCACAAAGTAAACTACACGTGTTCAGTGATAGTTTTTGTTTATGGTTATGTACAAATGCACAAAATAACGCGATTTCAACACGTTTTTGAAATGTAAGCTTGATTTTAAAAAGTAAAACAAGAGTGAAACCATTTCAAGGAACCGTACACATCAACAACCCCACCGCCGTAACAGTGTGTACCGCATCCTACCGCCGTTTTATATAACAGTGTTACCGCATCCTACCGCCGTTTTATATAACAGTGTTACTGCATCCTACCGCCGTTTTATATAACAGTGTTACCGCATCATACCGCCGTTTTATATAACAGTGTTACCGCATCCTACCGCCGTTTTATATAACAGTCTGTTACCGCACCCTACCACCGTTCTATATAACAGTGAGTACCGCATCCTACCGCCGTTTTATATAACAGTGTTAACCACATTCTACTATTCTATCTCAATTCCGAGTACGCTAAATTCCTTAACGTCTGATCCTGTCTTCAGTTCCCTTTGTAAACAGATGTGGTTTATATCAAGTTATAAATTATCCCCATACAGGATAATATCGATAATACCGGCTCCTGGTGGTAGTATCTAAACTGATAAACATATCAGCGTGTATATAGTAATTCAGATAAAACTTGCTTCCCCGTGGAATTGTTTCTTAATGAAATTGTCAACCTAATTTGAGGCACTCTTGTGAAGTAAGGTACAAATCTTAGTATTAAAAAAAATGTTGAATGAGTTTACGAATTATATGTTAAAGCTCACGTGTGTTACCCTCTTCATCGAAAAAAAACCAAAAACGGTTAAGTAAAGCTGCCTTTTCGCTAGACACCTTAAAACTGTTAGTGGAAGAACCTCTCATATTTCCAATATTCCTAGGTTAATGTTTTATCTTGAGCAGAATGAGATCTTACTCTTGTTTAAAAAGTGATAAATCAAAATTTGAAAAAGTTCGTTCAGGTTGACGTTTTGAATTATACTCTTTATTGACATCGTAAAAACGAAGCGAGCAAAGAAGTTTGCTAGTTGATGGTGACTGGTGTTTCCCTATAACTTCTTCACTGACTTACCCCGAGTTTTAAGTCATATGAAAACAGCTTGGATCCGGATGAGATCCGAGTAACTCGAAATTGTTTATCTACGAAGACTTTCGACTATAACCAAGTACCGCTCACATGTATCATGCCGGCCGTCATGCTACATCGCAGATGAATGTTCGTATGAAAGAATTTAAGAAAAATATTCAAACGTTCGTACGAAATTTAGTAAAACGGCCCCAGATGATAAAGCAACCTTTCCAGTTTTTAACAGTGGAGAGAGACAGTGTAGAGGTCTGGGTAGAAGCACCCACTTTCTGCAGGCTCGCTGGCAGGTTTCTTGATATGAACGATTGTTTCTCCCAATTCATATTTCAGTCTCAAATACATATTTAGAACTTTTATACTTTCATCTATTGCCTTGGATTTAAATCGCATAGACACTTCTTTGGTCATATGACGCCCTATCTACCCGCGTTATGTACATATAGAGCAGTAAGGTTGCTGGAATCCGAAAAAAACCCACCACTTTCCTTCTTAATACTAACTGATCCTAGCTTCATCACATTAAGATTATACACTTCGATGCAGCCAGCTGTTGTAATTGCAGATATAGAGAGCTGCTATTCTTTTACTTTTCTATTTTACGAAGTCCATACAACGGTGTAGAATACTTTACTATGACACATGCCTGAATTAGTAAATAAAAATACCACCACGCCACATTTTATAAAAGATGATGCAGGCGTACTGAATACTTTTTACGATGCTGTCAGATGTTAAGAACTTTTTTTACTTAAAAAGTGGCATTATTCCAAGTCGTAATGTTGATGGCACAGCAAACATTCTTTTTTGAATATTTTTTAAAGCAGTATCATCATCTAAGTGTCCCTTTGTATCAACTGTTGTTTGTTTCACAATATTTACAATTATCCATTAAACCTCATGTTGTAATATGTACATTGGAATTGATGAGTGATTCCCTTGTCAACTCGATTTCGTTAAAACATTGTCTTTATCATTTTTCTTGTTCAATAACGCTATTAGGGTGCGTATCAAAGTCGGTGAATGTCTGATGCTATTTTAAGCCAATGTAACCTTAATGTCGCCATAATGTTATAGGTCACCGACCTAAGCAATTTGTTTATATATATATATCTGTATCTATATAAAATTTAGATAATTTACCAGCGGCTTTACAAATTGTATATATTTATTTACCAGTTTAATGACGTCATTGGCGTATGCTATTTTAAACTTATTTTTCAGTCTGTTAAGAAACGCAGTATTAAACAAGGAGTGGCGTTAATAGTTAATATGTCAAGATACGCTTCTCCATTAATCACGGATACAGTTTTGGTGATGTGTCTACTGTTTCCACATTCATTTCTGAATCAGATGATTGCTTGTTCGATATATACTCACACTTGTCTTTTTCTCCTCAGACGAAAACCTTTAACTTCTGTAACCTTAGAACCATCACGGTATCGTAAAATCGGTATGTTTCGTCATTTTGGCATTGCATTAATGAATAACATAGCCCAGCAAACATTGCAGACCTGGATAAAGGAGAAAGGCCAGCTTTATCGGCGGAGGAATCCCATACTCATCGCCATATATAATCCCTTTACTTCCAAAGTAGACTGACCATTAGTATTCCATGGATGAACCCACTTTTTACAACAACATGGTCCTAGATGTCGTCATCCTTCAAGCTTGATGCAAGGTATTCTATCCTTCAGTATTCCGTCTGTATCGCTAGAGGTTTCGTTTATGGTAAAAGCATTTTCGATTTTTCAAAGGAACACCAAAGTATACAAAATAATCATAAATCAACGTGTATCGCTAAATCTACTGAACGATACTCGATGCTGTATGACAGTGCTCTGGAGCATATTAAATAGCAACACGTGAAATGGAGGAAACACGCAGAGCACGTGTCAGTGTTAGATCGTTGCAGAATTTATGATATACCGTTAATAGCAATAGCACGTGTATGGACTCCGAGATAATATCAAGGTATGAAGCAAAGGAGGGATTGTTGAGACCCATTTGAAAAATGTGAGATAAACTTGGATGTATAATGATCCTTTAGCGTGAAAGTAATCGTTTCGAAAATATGCTTTAATTATTTAATTAAAAATGAAAAGCTTCTCAGGAAACAGAAGATAATTAAGTATGCTGACCTGCCTTCACTTTCACCTTTGCAAAGTATGAAGCCATACATTCGAGAGTCTTAATTTCAAGAAACGGTGTATTAATAATTACGAAAATTTAAGATGTAGTTATAGTTTAATTGATTGAAATATAATATAATATTATAGTATCTTTTATTATCTACATATTACTCTTTTTATTACAACTCTTACGATACAAAACCGTACTATACATTCATTAGGCTAATGTTTTCACGGAGTAAGAAAAACTTATATTTTTAATATAGTCTTTCTCACGTCGTTTTGATTTACTGTTTCAAAATAAAATTCTCTCTAGGGCATAGTATATTTCATAAACGTTTACATTATGCCCTAAGCATAACTAGTGTATATACATCGATTGACATTGTTGTCATATTTATTAAAAAAAATCAATTAATCAAAGGTTATCAAAATAAATGAACAGACTCAGTATCATAGTGAACATTTACTTTAACACTGTAATTACAAAGCAGAACAACCACGTACTCATTGAACTATTAAATTCACTGCAATAATAATGCGCAAACAAACTGACAACTGAATAAATAGTGAAAATCAACAAATTGAGCATAAAATCATAAAGATAACTGCATACGGGTTCATATGAATATATAAAGTTTTAAATTGATCATACTATAAGATGTAGATGAAAAAATGCTAGAGTGCCTGATGTTGCAAAAGCAAAGGAAAGTAACAAGGCCTAATCATTCATAAATTTTAAACAGCTTATAGAGGAAAAGGCGTAATATCTATTGCAAAAGAGTCATAAATGTATTGTCAAAACCAAATGCACGAATCTTAAAATTTAAAAAAAAGTTTTCATGTATCCGGTTTGTAGTACATGTACTTGGTTAAGGAAAGAAATTTGATGTCATTTTTATGACATTTAAACATTGCTTTGGGAAAAGGCGCAAGCCTGACGCTTTCAAATATCGATGTTTTGTTTACTTCTTAACAAATACAACGGAGCCAAATTTTAACTAATCTAGTCATGAAAGTATAAGGTTAGTTGATGACTTTTGGGAAAACACCTGGGATTACGCTCTCTAGAGCAAATGTCTTTCCTCATATTCCCCTCGAGAATTACTTCTATAAATATTTAAGTGATGTCGTAACTAATTGATGTGTGTAAATAAATTGCAAAAAATAATTACTTTTTTGGGCAAATTTAAGTATGAAAAGAAATGATATATCTATGAAATACATTTCTTGGTAATCTCGGGATTTAAGAGACTGTCGTCAATTGAGAATAAATACAGTGAGCTAAAATTAAGTCAAGATATGTGGTGGCTTTTTAACATTTTATAATAGCCTGGTACGTTCAGTAGTAGAGCGTCTACTTCCGGTGCGGGAAACCGCAGGTTTGATTCCAATTCGGGTCTGACCACATTTTTAAACTTAGAAGTATAGGCCTTCCCACCTTCGTGCCCAGGATTTATGGTTAGCACTACGACTGATTCGTCGATGTCAGGATTAAATGACCGACCGGGTCTCAGTCCCCCGTAAAACAGTGCTATACACTGGACACGTAAAATAACAAGTGAGTTCTACCCGTATCCTCTTCCATGTCTCTGGGACGTCCATTAGCCCTAGATGGAAGAAACCAACTTAAATCAGATAAACACAATATTGCTTCTGTGATATGTCTTGTACAACGCTGTGATTTGTTGTTTGATACCGTTCTCGTCTTACATAAATTAAATGACATCTTCTAACATGACGATACACACACAAACTGTCAATATACTTCTAGTCTAATTCAGTTTTACGATAAGTTCAAACGAACATGTCATTCTTCTAGAAACGTGACAACAACTATTCGTGCATCAGTGTCCTGTCTGATTAGAGTTGTCTACATCAATAAACAAAATATAATACAAATGAAGCACAATACCCTACTATACAATATCAGAAAACTGCAATGGAATCTCCGTTGAAACCATTTTCTGCTGTTATGTATATGATACTCAATGACCAAAGATACACAAGTAAGTTTTGAAATACACCAAGGCTATTTTTGTAGTGTAGCTTACTAATGTCTGTTGGAAATGTCATATTTGTATAGGCAAGATGTATTCTATATAAGTAAACGGTACTTCATTGTATACTAGAGCATTTGGTAAATGTGACAAAAATGAACAATTAATTAGTATAATATGGTTAAAACGTTTATTTGATGACATGTCTATAGAATGAATTAATAAAACTCCGATTAAACTGTGGTATAACATAAGTCCATATAAAATAAAGAATGATTCAGATTTTATCTTTCTGATGTTCGCTGTCAGAGAGTTCCAGAAAAAGAATTTGATGTAAGAAAAAAAAAACCTCGAATAACACCATTCTCTGACATGGAGGAATCAACACACATATCTTTAGATCTACTTGCATGTCATCAGAATGGAAGTTTATATGCAGTCAAAGTAACTGACCTAACTTATCAAATCGCACACTAGTCTGGTTTTATACGCTGCACAAACTGAGTCAATATTTGCAATAAAGCATGTTTACATTTACCCATAGAAGAGTCAACAAAACTGACATCTTTGTATTTGGACAATTAGAGAAATCATTAGCATTAATACTGTGAGGAAATGGAAGCAAACATCTTGTCTACGGAAAACAAATATTGGCTGGTTAAACTGCTATATATATTTTATGTTGACTGCCCCGAAGCAGTGTTATTTATCAAACGCGTCTCTCATGCAGTTTTGGCGTTAAATCTTACTTGACCTTCTGGTGAGGTGTTTACGGGAATTCTTTATGGCCTGTCTGATGCCTTGTACAAAAGAAAAAGAATCGGGGAGAAATGAGTTTACCACGAGGCGTCTCACAAGCAAACATGTCTTGTCTTCAATGAATGGGGTGAATATATGATAAGCAAACACACAACTTATACAATAAAGTAAAACAAGACTTTAAAGTGGTTATCAATTTTATTACTTTTATTTGATTTAAAATGGAAAAAATACAGCTATCTTTTCCAAAACTAATGTTGCAAGCTCTGTGTTTAACAAAACAAAAAAATAAAAGAAAATAATATATCATATATAAAACTTTAAATCATTCATATTTCGTAAATGGCTACCTATACTGTATTGTATGTACCTCATGTTTAATGTAGTTCAAACGAAACAATTACTTATTTTACAAATTAGCCGTATGTCTCCTTATTGCAGTTTGAAGGAACATGTGTGCCTTATGTCTTCCACGTTAAAGAGGCAGTCTTTAGTTGTTTCGTGTTTATTATATTGTTTTTTAGGAAAGTGCAAGGAAATAAGTATGTCACACAAAGTGGTATAGTCACATATAAGAAGCACATCCTTCCCGTGTTTGATACGTGGAGTAAATCGTTTATTGACGCCTGGGTCTAAGCCATACACTGAAGCAGTAAGTGAATATAAAAAATCAGGGCAATGGATCTTAAGATAGCAACGGTAATAGTATAACCATACGCTGAAATATCTCGTTGGTATCAGAAGGAAAACAAGAGAAATTTGTTTGCACTATATACATCACAAGCATTTGAATTACTACGACATAAGTATCCGAATATTTCCTATGCCTAGTTATTTACCCGTTGTCTGATATATGCTTGAATCATGAAAACTTCTCAACAGACAACAGATCTAAATTTTTATATTTGCAACAGAGACATAGTATAATTATTTAAGTTATGATAATCCTTATTGTTGGTGCACACTCAAAATGTTTAGAAAACTATTAAAGTAAGGTGTAAGATTATATAAGCAAGAAACAAAGCAGACAATATCAAATCTGGTGTGGTTTTGCCGATACAACGTTTCCAGTAGTTTCTCGATGAACTCATATATATTAAAAAGGTTTTAGTCGCTTTTAAGTGTGTTTCTCTCTACAATCATTAAGTCTTAAAGCTTGCATATATTCGCTCGGACAGGAATAGCGCTGAATGAAAACAGAGCGATGCCAAAGAAGTTTTGGTAATACTACAAACAAGATAATGTTTTAGATATTTTGATTCATCTTGTACAATTCTATGAATAATATTCCTGATGCATGCTCATTCTTTAGTAAAAGAAAATATACACTATTCCAAACTTCAAATATGTAAAACAATATAAAATGTAAACAAATGTATAATGTATAGATTTTAAATGAGTGTGTTTGAAGTGTAGAATTTATGGACTGAATTGAATAAATCGATCTATTGCGAGCCTCTGGCGAGCAACATATCGTTTTATTTGACGAGTTAAATAAATTCAAAATTGCAAACACACGAACTTGTTATTCTATTTATCACATATCGGTAATATATAAGGAAAAGTAACATTTTCCTTAGTTCATTTTCATCATAACAATAAGGGAAAAAACCGTAGGAATAGTAATTGGGTTAAAACGTTTCACTTAAAAAATATAGTTCTGTAAAAAAAAAAACACACAAAACAGAAGACAATCTTTACATTTTATTATATCTCACGTAATTTCCCAATTCAAAATTCACGAACTTGTATACACGCTACTAGCAATTCAGTAATGTTAGCCTCTGACATAACGAATTTACCCTGTGATATCCTTTTTACCGTGCAAGGTCAAAAAAATAGTTAGTAAATACGCGTAGTCAAGCGCGGGCAGCGATCAAAATATAGAAGTAAACTTTCAAGCGCGTGCAGCGTTTCCAAACGAGATCATCGACAAAATGGTTGTAACACGGTTTTCTTCGTTGTCAGAGTCGGGTCTTTTTGATTAAGATAAATCAAAATATTCTGCAAGTACAAAACATTGTGATAAGCGAAGTGTTAAGCTATTTCTTGCGTACCATGGCAAAGAAAACATCGGACGAAATTTCGAAGAAATGCAAAAATAAATGCTGAACAACCACTTGATCATCATTTTCCAATCAGTTCGATCCGAAAAAGGAGAGGAGATGAAGAAACAACCTTCAATTCAGTGTAACGGAAAATAAACTGCTGTTGTTTGACGTTAATCATTATTACAATAAATGTGTTGTTCCTGTTTAACATTTCCTATATTGTTTTATATTTTATTTGTTTGGTATCACATAATAAATATCAGATAGCGAAACATAATGTCAACTGAAGCGTTAGCAGTTTTACTTCGGTTTACATTAACTTTCTCGGGTTAACATTACATGCTATCACCCTCCGTAAGCCGAGATTGCTATTAGTGTTTTGAGAGTTGACATTATATGCTATCACCCTCCATGGGATCTGATATTTATATCACATACCGTATTCGTATCACATAACGATACACCTTTCAATTAAACAAAAATGTTTCAATTCAATGCTGACAGTTTGAACCACATCAAAATTTAAGTCGGCCAGTGTTGGTGTTTACATTCGATGTAGTAACACACACATTTGGTGATTTGGTTAATTGCATGCTATATGCACGACCGTGTCATACGATATATACGGCACGGCTATATCTGCACGGTTATGTGATAAAATTATATGCATTAACCTTCTTGTTGCTAGACGTTTAAAACAGCCGCTATGTAGTTGTGTATTTCTGATAATAAGGTTTAAGACAATGTATGCTCTCACTGAAAGTCCCATGAAGATTAAAGGAGAATAGTTACGCATTGATTGAGCACTTGCGTAATGTTAAATATTTGTTTATTTGTTCGTTAATTCGGGAATTAAACATCGCTTAAACAGTTCATTACAGGTGGAAGAAAACCAAGGGGACTCTTGTGCACTATTTCAGTCATAAAGCGCATCCGAGTAGAACCACCGACTTACCGCAAGTAAACTGGAAGACTTCATCACTTGATAAATCCGAAGTGCCCAGACCGGGATTCGAACCCACGGCGGCGAGGGCTGAAAGATTGCAAGTCAACGTCTTTAACCACTCGGCTACGGAGGCCCCTTGTTTAATATATGAGTTTACGTATACTTTATACATTAGGCAAACGCCACTGAAATAAAATCTGTCTTAGTATAGCTTTTCCCTTAATAAAACACTTTTTTTGTGCAAGCCTTTCCATTTTACATTTTAATTTGTTCAGATTAAAGATAACCTGTTTTTATACAATGATTTGGAGATTTCTTTACCAATCTACATAAGCTATTTTCTTTAGTAACGAAATACCATCGTTACAAAGTTTTTCTTTAGCGAGATTAAAACACAATTTGCAGCTGCTCTCACACCACACAATGCAATTACTTGAATTTAATCGATTTGAAAATGATGTATGTTCACCTGTATAAAATTTAGCTGCTGTGTTTCTTGATTTCTTACCCAAATTTGAAATAGGTAATCTATGAATTATGAATATATTAATTATCTG
This sequence comes from Nuttallia obscurata, assembly GCA_032358795.1. Taxonomy (NCBI): domain Eukaryota; kingdom Metazoa; phylum Mollusca; class Bivalvia; order Cardiida; family Psammobiidae; genus Nuttallia; species Nuttallia obscurata. The sequence continues at coordinate 9,976 of JAULCC010614681.1, forward strand.
TCGTTTATTATGTGAGCAATGCTGTATTTTAACAATGTTGTAGTAGTAAATGCATAGAACTAAAATGGATGAATGTTTCTTAATCCAATTATGCACATCTATAAGACAGACTGGTAGCGGATAAAATCATGCTTGGCACGACAAACAAATCTAATTTTCCGAGAAGGACATTCAGGAACCTAATTAGAAATTTCAGGCAAGACCTATATCTATGCTAGACGGATATATGGATGAACCAGAGGAGAACATTAGCGAAATTTCGTAAACCTGTGAGAAACTGACAAAGGGTTAAATGCACGTAGGAGAATCCGATGCCATTGGTATCACCTCCGAAATTTGTTGTTCCTGTGTAGTTTACAAAATCACTAAAAGTACCAACTGCTTGTCTGA
>JAULCC010614792.1:0-10364 GCA_032358795.1 Nuttallia obscurata
GCCAGGGATCGAACCCGCGGTCTCCCGCACCGAAAGCGGACGCTCTACCACTTGAGCTAACCGGGAGGTAAACATATTTTTGTGCATATTGAATACATGCTAGGGGATTGGGCTACAAGTTATTACTTCCTTATCTAAGGTCCTCTCTCCAGATAATTACTAAACAGTTCCAAAATGTAGGAGTAAATATTGTTAACGGGCGGCAGCGTAAAATTAGCAACCTGGATTTAGAATCGCCATTAAATTGATTAAATGGAATCGAACATGTCAGGAAGGCCTGAATTATGCACATTCACAATAACTCTACGCGGCTCTTTATTTCAATGACATAAAATTTTGCATGAAAATATCGATTATTCCCTGTGGCAGACAAAACTTCAACACAGCAGCGAAAACATTAAAATTTGATACTGCGCAAAAAACGATAAAATGGATATAAAATTGACACGCAGGCCTACCGAATTATATATATTTACAACGATTTTACAATGCTTGCTATTTTGATATAAATTTCGATTTTTCAAGCTGCTAGAACAACAAATTGGTTGTAAATGGCAAAGTTATAGCCAACGTTAAACTTTCTTGACAAAATCTACGTACGAAAAGGGGCGTTATTCTGTAGAATATGACCTTGACCTATATAACTTGGCTGCATCATGATCCTGCAGTCATAAACAATAGGATTTCAAGGTTTGAAATGATAGTAAATGGCAAAGTTATAGCCAACATTAAGTTTTCTTAACAAACTCTAAGTACAGAAAGGGGCGTAACTCTGTCTTATATGACCATGACCAACATAATTTGGCTGCATCATAATTCTGTTGTCATAAACAATACGATTTGAATGTTTGAAGAAAAAAAGTAATTTAACGGTAAATTTATAGCTAACGGTAAGTTTTCTTGACAAAATCTATTTACAAAAAAGGGGCATTACCCTGTCAAATATGACCTTGACATACGGAGTCTGTCTACATGTACATCAAGTCCATGTTACTGTACCATAAGCAATATGATTTGAAAGTTTGAAAAAAATGTTAATAAATGGCAAAGTTAAAGTCAACATTTAGTTTTTGTGACAATATCTCAATACATAAGGTGATCAGCTCTATCAAATTAGACCTTCACCTTCATTTATAACTTGGTTGCATACGACCCTGTTGAAGAAAATAAATCTTAAATGGCAAAGTTTAAGCCAACGTTTTTGTGACCGGACCGTGCATCTCAAACGTGCATCAGTATTATGCTGACACTAGATACAGGCAGTTTTTGTGAGCACTATGATTTTCTTCCAATTGCGGGTATCACTTGATTGAATGGGAAAAGTGTCCGCGCCGCAACTGGTAGTTCCGTTTCATCATATTTACTTTGACCTTGACCTCCAACTTTGTAGAATCATAGCAAACTTTAAATTAAGCGACGGCATACAGATTTAATTGCATTTTAAAGACAATATCAAGAAACGGGGTTTCAAACTGAATATAGCTTGATATTAGTCTATATGAGAAACATTAACTTTGAAGACATATACGTGCCCTCTGTGAGAGGTGCAATATAATACTGTGATGAACATGTGTGACCAGTTAAATCACCCAAATCCACGCATGCATGTTTAAAGTTATGGCACGTACAATAAAGTCGGACTTCTGCTAAACCTTAAATTAACATTTGCCGGAACTAATGACCAAGATTTTCAGAAGAAACCTTGTTTATAGTGACATATTGAAATATGTGTTACCTGAAACCTGTTATAGAAATTGTGGGGTTCAAATCAGTATCATTGAAAGCACACTGCAACTGAAAATACATAAGAGACATTTAATTAAACAAAAATCCAAACAGCAACATTTCTATATATAGAATCAAATGATAACGCATCTTAAGAAAAAAACACACCTGCTATGGTCCATCCAAATGCGTACAGCCAGATCCAAAAGCACATTCAAGGTGTACCGACATATGTATAATTTGTTTATGCATTGTAGTTGTTATGCGCTGATTATGGACATGTCAGGTATATGGTCATGAGTGATATACGGACAATCGGTATAAGTGAACAAGTGTTGTTAGTGGCCATACGCTGTATATAGTAATGTTAGGCATTTGGTGATGTGCTGTATATGGACATGTGAGTAATATTATCGTGTGAGGTATATATGATCATGAGGTATATGAACATGTGAGGTATATGGACATGTGAAGTGCATGGACATGTGAGATATATGTACATAAGAGGCATATGGACATGTGAGGTATATGGACATGTGAGATGTATGGCCATGTGAGGTATATGGACCTGTGAGGTATATGGATATGTGAGGTATATGGACTTGTGATGTATATGGACATGTGTGATATATGTACATGTGAGGTATATGGACATGTGAGGTATATGGGCATGTGTGATATATGTACATGTGAGGTATATAGACGTGTGAGGTATATGGACCTTTGAGGTATATGGACGTGTGAGGTATATTGACATGTGAGGTAAATAGACATGTGATATATATGTACATGTGAGGTATATTGTTGTGTGAGGTATATGGACATGTGAGGTATATGATCATGTGAGGTATATGGACATGATTGATAAATGTACATATGAAGTATATAGACGTGTGAGGTATATGGACCTTTGAGGTATATGGACGTGTGAGGTATATTGACATGTGAGGTAAATAGACATGTGATATATATGTACATGTGAGGTATATTGTTGTGTGAGGTATATGGACATGTGAGGTATATGATCATGTGAGGTATATGGACATGATTGATAAATGTACATATGAGGTATATGGACTTGAGGTATATTGACATGTGAGGTATATGAACATGCGCGGTTTATTGACATGTGAGGTAAATGAACATGTATATGATCATATGAGGTGTATGAATATGTGAGGTTTATAATCATGTAAGGTATTCGGACATGCCTGGAATATGAACATTTGAAATTTAAGGTCATGTTAGTTTTATGGATATATGAGGTATATTTATACGCGCTTTATGTATATGTATATGTATATGATATGCGTGGTGTATAGACATTTGTGGCATGTTAATACGCATATATTTGTCTCATTCAATTTACCCAGTAGATTTATTTAAAGTAAAGTCGAAAAAATCTAGTTGGTGTATACCCTTTCCTCTAGACATATTGTTTCATTAAACAGATATGCATGGCACTTTATAAATATATAACCGCTTTTTCAGGAGACCTGAAAATTTTAATTCGATAAAAAGTCCAATATTATTGTCTCATAAAACACGGTTTTCAGTAAACCTAGGGGAGATACACAATACCAAGTCCAACTTACATTACTTTATTGCATATGTCTTCGTATCATGTTCATAAAGTAAAACTGAAATGTCCTTAAGAAAAAAAAACACAAAAAAACAACAACAACATTCATACAACTTACCCATGTCGTTAGATTAGTAGCGAGTTCTCTTGAGGCTTTCCCGTCCATCTGACCATAGGCACTTTTCCATTCTATATTGACATAGGCTGTTCCTAAGAAGTCCTGGTAAAGAGCTGAAAATAGAAAACATCATGTATAACCCCTCTACGCAAACCCTGGCTTCAACAACATCTTAAAATAATCCACAAAAATGAATGTACAACAAAGTGTGGATCTAACCCTTTGAGAAATGCTTGAACAACGGGGTTTGGGTATAGCTTTAGCAGGCGTACACGTTTTATAAATTCATGCATGCAGGTATTGCGCGTGAAACAAATCTTGTGAAAGTATATCTTTAGTTTTTAGTAAATAGAGGATATTGAATGAGTGTTTTTGCAGTATTCAATTTATTAAACGAGTTGAATAAAGCGAAATGTTGCGAGCCCCTGGAAATGTATAGTTTTTCTACTTTCATTTTCATCATAACAATAACAAATTGAAACGTTATATAGAGGTAATTGGTTTGAATTCTTACACTTACAAAATATAGTTCTATAAGAAATAACACAGAAACGCAAGAAAATCTTTACATTTATATCAGTAACAGCAAACCTTTCAGATAACCGTAAATGAACATGTTTCAATTTGACGGTAATTTTTTTTCAGAAATACACTTTCAAACAAAAATAAACAGTATTCATGACGTCACAAAATGACGTCATATAATGACGTCATATACATTTGCATATTATATGCACGACCGTGCCATATGATAATCAACGGCACGGCTAAATCTGCACGTCTGTGTGATAAATTTAATATAGGCACACCATTATGGTAAGCAATGCTTTCTGGTTGTAGTAGTAACAGTAGGTGTATTTTCATGTGATACCATGAAAAGGTTGACCGAGTAATATACTATACCAGTTGATAAACTATTCACTGGACAGTTTTAACTTTAAAACCAGATTGTACCTGAACCATTTTGCAAGAAAATCTAGCTAAGACATCACAATTACTAGTGTTACAGTGTAATCGATACTTTAAGGGTGCAGGGTGAGTTGAGATGATTTAGAAGTGGTGGCTGAATACATGTAGCTCAGTCGGTAGAGAGACGGTTTTACCGTACTGACGCTCTACTGACTGAGCTGTCCGGCCTACTGCCTACTCAACACCAATATGGATATAGATACACTGTGACATTACTCTACTCGGGATGTGTATTTATGGAACTGTTTATTTTAGTGTTATATTAATATATCTCCTTGGGGCCAACCGAGTTTGATCGATGTTGCAATTATGTTAAAAAAATGTCGACACAACTAGTGGTATGTTAAGACAGGACTGAGAGAGACAAAGGGATATAATTCAATAGTGTATATGTCTCCGAAGTGAAGGTAATCGCCCTTGGCACATAGTCGACTTGTAATGTTTGATGTTTATCTTATATGTACATCTCAAGAGTTATAACATCAATGAAGCACAGATTTCTAACTGTTAACCTTTAGTCTGCTAAGGGCGACGTGATAGAATTTGCAAACAGCCTGGATCCAGATTAGAGTAACTCGGTGTCTAAATCAAGATCCAAGCTGTTTGACACTCGGCCAATTGTTCCTCCAAATATTGGGCGATTCTGGTGAATATTAAAATCTAGGCAGACGACAGTTTAAGCAGACGACATTTTTTCAGCAGGCTAAAGGTTAACACACTGATCTGAGTCAGTGTTAAATAGAAAACGTCTTTAAAAGCAGAAAATAAATCACACAAACCATTAATTTTACGACATTTATCATCCGTTATATCTGTAGATAAAATCCAATAGGCTGAAAAGTTTTTTAAGTAAAGTTTTCATGAAACTTTTGCTATTTAATTCCTATGTGTCAGGGATATAATAGCATTTTTTTAGCATCCTATTTAGGGCTTTTGTCATCTTGCTGGAATTAGAAATATAACAATACAACCCTTTAATCTCCCTAAACCACCCAACTCTCTCAAGAGAAAGTAATAAAAAGAGAGAGAGAGAGAGAGAGAGAGAGAGAGAGAGAGAGAGAACCCACAAAGTTAAAGATTCATAGATCAACAGTCATATACGACAAAATTGGAATGAATTCAACTTATCGTTGTTGTGTTTTTTTATTTTCATTTTTTTGTGTTTTATTTGGAGCTTAACGTCGCTTTAACAGTATTTCAGTCATATCGCGACGTCCAGCTAATTACAGGTGGAGGAAGACCCCGGGGGACCTCTGTACATTATTTCAGGCATAGAGTGCATCCACGTAGAACCACCGACCTACCGCAAGTCAGCTGGAACGCTTCTTCACTTGAAAAAACTGAATAGCTCAGGCCAGGATTCGAACCCAAAACATATCTTTGAACACAACGTCATTTATGTAACAACAACCAAATCAGCATCTACAATAGATACATGTATTCCCTACGTTGCTTGTTATAGCAAGTACAAATATAAACAAAAATATATGCGTCATTCAACAGAGTGACTATATTGGCAGTGTCTTTCATTATTATGTCTATTTTAGAAATTTATTTCTTAGGTATTATCATTGGCAAAGCGTCCATTATAAAACCCTAATTGGGTGGATTGACAAACGTTATCCTCAAAAACGTAGTATTTATCGATGAATATTGTATCGTTAATGTCAAATAAATTATTAAAATGAATTGAACTGGTAATGCATCCAGGTAATGTTCGTAACATTAATGAGAGTTAAATAGTGTGTATGTAAATAAAACAGCAATAAAATCTACATCCTCATTCTTGTTTGAAACTATCCTATCTACTAGCATCATCCAAATTTAAATCCATTCATAAACATATTAAGACTTGTTATTTGACTACTATCAATATTAAATGTGTATCTAAAATCATCGAGCAAATTTTCATACAAACGGCAGATAGCTAACACACAACGATAGTTATAAAGTAGTTACAAACGACTCCAGACTTTAAACACGTGTTGGGTATGAAACACGACCCTTTCTTAGTATGTATATATCATTTATAAACAATATTTATATGTCAGTAATTATAATCTAAGGCTAAATAAATTCACTTAATTCGATATTTTTTATTTTCATATTTTGCATTATGTATTTAGTGTTCACATTTTCGTCATATGGTTTAGAAAAATGAACTTTTCCGTTCAGACATATTATGGTTCTGTTGAGTCTGGACAAGTAAATGTTTGGTTAGGACAAATATATTTTATGCTTCTCGTTCAGTTGGACAAGTAAACGTTGTGTTAGGATAAATCAATGTTATTATTGCTCTTCCAGTTAGAAAAGTCAAAATTTTTAAAAAGAATTAACAGCCAATATTTGATTAAGATAAATGTGTTCTAACGTTACTGGTGTAGTTGAAGGGGGTTAATGCATATGATGAGTCCGGACAAGTAAATACATGGTTAGAATGAATGTTGTGATAGGTATTTGTCCTGTTGGTTACTTGTCCTGTTGGTTATTTGTCCTGTTGGTTATTTGGTTATTTGTCGTATTGGTTATTTGTCCTGTTGGTAATTTGGTTATTTGTCCTATTGGTTATTTGTCCTGTTGGTTATTTGTCCTGTTGGTTATTTGGTTATTTGCCCTATTGGTTATTTGTCCTGTTGGTAATTTGGTTAGTTGTCCTATTAATTATTTGTCCTGTTGGTTATCTGTCCTGTTGGTTATTTGTCCTGATGGTTATTTGTCCTGATGGTTATTTGTCCTGCTGGAGAAGTTGTAGTAACATGTCAAGCCCAGTATGTAGTCAACATTACACCAGTTGTCATGCTTGGTGAACGTTATTGTATGAAAACATATCATTATACCTGTAGAAACCAACGATGCAAGCAAGTAAAAGATTTTCTGTAAGATAATTTACATTGGGGGGACTTCGTGGAAGTCTGAGGCTCAGTAGCGTGCGTACTTAGTCATACAGAGGAACACATTTTAACATCCGGCAACGTGTTTCATTTTGTTTTGATTATTCGGAATTTAACGTCGCCTTAACAGTATTTCTGTCAAATCGCTCATTACAGGTGGAGGAAGACCCCTGGGGACATCTGTGCAAATTTTTCAGGCACAGAACGCACCCGGGTAGAACCTACGACCTACCACAAGCCAGCTGGAAGGCTTCCTCACTTGAAAAATCCAAAGTTCAAAGACCGGGATTCGAAACCACAGCGGTGAGATTCTGAGAGATCACAAGTCTTTAACCACTCGGCCATTCAGTCTGCATGTCTCAGTTTATCTGTCTCATCCTGCATGTTTCAGTTTACCTGTCTCAATCTGCATTATCAGTTTATGTGTCTAATCCTGCATGTCTCAGTTTACCTGTCCCAATCTGCATTATCAGTTTATCTGTCTCATCCTGCATGTCTCAGAATACCTGTCTCAATCTGCATTCTCAGTTTATCTGTCTCATCCTGCATGTCTCAGTTTACCTGTCTCAATCTGCATTATCAGTTTATGTGTCTCATCCTGCATGTCTCAGAATACCTGTCTCAATCTGCATTCTCAGTTTATCTGTCTCATCCTGCATGTCTCAGTTTACCTGTCTCAATCTGCATTTTCAGTTTATGTGTCTCATCCTGCATGTCTCAGTTTACCTGTTTCAATCTGCATTCTCAGTTTATGTGTCTCATACTGCATGTCTCAGTTTACCTGTTTCAATCTGCATTTTCAGTTTATCTGTCTCATTCTGCATGTCTCAGTTTACCTGTCCCAATCTGCATTCTCAGTTTATGTGTCTCATCCTGCATGTCTCAGTTTACCTGTCTCAATCTGCATTCTCAGTTTATCTGTCTCATTCTGCATGTCTCAGATTATCTTTCTCATTCTGCATATCTCAGTTTATCTTATTCAGTGTATCAATATTAGTTTACCTGTCTAAGTCAACCATTCTCAGATTACATTTCAAAGAACATGCATATCCATGACAGTCTACCTGTACGCAACTATCTAAAATCGAGTAATGGTGATTTCCATTTTCTTATACAAAATAACACTTATTTTATTGCCAATGTTAATCCAATTTCGAATAACCATAACGCTTGGTCGTTCAGGCAGGGACTGAGAGAGAACAGAAAGAAGACATTCAGAAGCCAGTTAGGGGACAGAAAAGGGAGTGTCAGAGGACATCTATAAGACAGAAAGAGGACATACAGAGAACAAACAGAGGACAACTATAAGACAGACAGAGGACAGAAAGAGGGTCATTTGAGGACAGCCAGAGGACATTCAGAGAACAGACAGAGGACTCGGTTATTGCATGCTCACACCGCGGCCTCAGCAGATTGTTTGTTCGATACAGGTTCTCAGTAACATGTAATCAGTGTTTATACAGACGTAATGACTCCTACAGATGCTAATTGGTCAATGTCTTTATTGATTGTCAAAAGGAAAGTATTTTAACATTTGAAGTCACTTAAAGTAAAACTTGACGACCCAAAAGCAGGAGAAAAAAAACTGTATCGGACTTAATTATGTCGTTTCAATTCTTTAAATTTTGTATTTCTATATATATTTCATGTATAACGTGAATAAAGATATCTTTAAACCAAAAGATGGCAGATTTCACAATGTAAACTTAGAACCATTTTAGTGATAAATGCCTAATGATTGGTGTATAGGTTGTAACATGAGGATTTTGTGAGGTTTGTCTAAAATCTCCCCGCGATACCCTGAGGTAAATGCAACTGTTGAGATGATTAAAATTTTCTCTTTTTCCCCAATAATGCCAAGCCTTAATTTGCCTGCTGTTACCATGTCAACCTGTATTTAGTCATCAATCAGGTGCTTTAACGATTATCATTAAGCAAAGCTTTCGTTTCGGATTTTCGTTTTGACCACGCCTACATCTACGGGTGAACTTGGGTTTGATTAATACAAATGATGGTTTGGGGCTCACAGTTCACAGTTTTTAAAACTAAATTTAACACTCGTCAGAACATGTACAATGTACATCAGAAGTTATAAAGAGCGTGGACAACGAGACATTAAATGTCATTACATATCTTTAAGATACCATTCTATAATCATTCAGCTTTTTTAAAAACGACAATGTCCTTTATTTATACCATTTCGGTGCCGTATGCGACTGAAGTCGACACGTTGGCAGAGCGTGGTTGTCGAAACACGGTAGAAACTATCACTTTTAAGTGTTTCTTACAGACACCGGTTAAGGAAATTGTTGTATATTGTTGCTGTATGATGTGGATATAACTGCTGTCCGTTGTTTTATGTTGCTATTGTTGTAGCTGTATGTTATTTATTGTAGTTGTTGTCGTTGTAAGTTGACGATATTGTAAGTGTATGTTGATGTAGGTTGTATACAGTAATTTACGCCTTTTACTACAAATTAAGTTAACCTGACTGTGCTGTGGGGACGGGGTGAGGGGGCCAATTAAATTACGAGCCAGCACGTACGGCATTCTCGGTTAATAATCACCCTCACATTAAATACCCCTAGCCCCTAACCTCAGATACTAGTGGACCCTAGCCTTATATATATATATATATGTGGACCTTAACTTTAGATGTTAGTGAACCCTAACCTTAGATAAATGTGAACCCTAACCTTAGATATTTGTCGACCCTAACCTCAGATATTACTGGACCCTCACCTTAGATATATGTGGACTCTAAATTTAGATATTAGTGGACTCTAACCTTAGATATTTGTAGACCCTAACCTGAGGAATTAGTGGACCCTATCATAAGATGATAGTGGACCCTAACCTGAGATATAAGTAGATCACTAGGCTAGTAGATCATTATGGAAATACTTCTGGTGTAGGGTGAGGCAGGTCGCTTATCAATTAAGACCCTGACTAAGCTGGTGATGAGGGGAAATATTTTAATAGACCCAACATAGCATCATTTGGTCACTGCGACACTTTCCTAAGTACTCGGCCTGATTATATCCACACAAATACACAAATAAACTTGCACACACAGACA